>JAOTQG010106833.1:0-12561 GCA_025631175.1 Iris virginica
GCCTCCTACTACCCACCTAGCATCAAATCATCCATGGACTTTTGGGTCGCCTGTGATGGGCCGTTGACCCAAGATGCAACGCTAGGTGCGGGCCAGTTGGTGGGCTAGGTAGCGGACCGAGTTTTCGGGCTCGGGTCGTTACAGATTATCTGATGAAATACTTGATTTGCTGGGTTTATTCCTTATCATTACTAACTTCGTATGATTGATTGTTTGAGCTCAGGCTACGTCAAGATCTTCTAGTCATGAATGTGACACTTGTGGGGAGGATTTTGAATCAAGGTACTTGTGCACTTACTACTTTTTCTAATCTCTACTTTGTTATGTTACTTTGTTTAGCCTTATTCCCTTTTTTTCCTCTTATCAGGAATAGACTGCACAAACATTTGAGTGATACTGGCCATGCTTCACTTAAATCAAGATGAACTTTGTTTGGAGCCTACAAAAGGATTTGGAGATTTTCCCGTGTGAGTCACCTTCCAGAGATGGGTTGCCAGATTGTTAGAGTTAGCTATTTCAGAATATGATTCAAAAAGAGATTTCATAAGTGACCTCAGCAAACTCATGGCAAAATACTCTGATTCAATTTTGTTTTCCCTTGAGTTTACCAGGGTTCTAGTGTAGACAGAGTTTACATGAAGTAGGGGTAGAAGTATAGACTATTTTTGTTGTATGTTATAGATGATTTTTTTCGGATAATTTATAAAAGCTTGTAAGCTATCTTTGAAAGCTGAATGATTAATACATTTCAGATTGATAGCTCAAATTTCTGGCAATTATATCTTTCATATGTTTTCTTGTTTAAGAGCCAATGTTTTGCAAACCATGTTAGAGCCAATCTATTAGACCCAATCAAGTGCTTGTGCATAAATTGATATGAGAAGAAAGAACTACAGCTTGACTATGCTCATGCTCTAAGTCAAGTGATGGATTGGCAAACTCTCTCGTAGATACACATTGCCACTCAATATAACGGTCCGTTCAAACGATAAAAGTTGAACTGCTATATGCAATGTTCTTAGAAACAGTAATTCCTCCCCTGCCCCCTCTCTTGCCCTAGCCTAACCCCCTTACAGCCCTACTAATTGACTATGCTCATGCTCTATTTTTTTCCATAATTTTTAGCTCCATGTCCTCGGGACTAGGGCTGAGCAAGAATTTTCAAAAATCGAACCAAATCCAATCTAACCGGGGAAAAAATCGAACCAAAAGGTTAGGTTGATTTTCGTTTTAATAATTCTAAAAACCGAAAAATGGGTTGATTTTGATTTTAGTGATTTTTTGTTCCTCAAAACTCGAACGAAACCAAACCGAACCGAACCGAGTTACTTACCTAGCGCAGTGTCTACACACTTTTGTTAACCTAGGTGTAAAAAGTTAAAAAGGAAATTCTCTAATTTCCCCATCTCTCCTTTCTCCTAGATTCTCTCAATGTCTCCCGTCTCCACCACCACAGCAAAAAAAAAAAAAAAAAAAAAAAAATCGAACTTCTAACATTATCCTCCATCACCACCATCATGACGACATCCCTCATCACCCCACCATCCCTCCGCCCTCTTCATCCTCCATTATCGATAGCACGTATTAATCTTTTGGTTTGCTCTATACTCTCCTTTCAATCTTTTCCTTCTCATCTCTTCTTTTAGATTCAGATATGCAGTCATTTCGAAAAATCCAACAAATGTTTTGCCTCAGAACTTGCTAGGGAACTGGGAGGAGTATTAACCGACTCTCTTCTGCTTTTATTCATCTTCACAGGCAAAAACTCTTCGATAATTGTCTTCCATCCTCAAGATTTAACAATTTTTTGTTTTGCTATAAAATAAATCTACAGTTCTTAAAGCTTCAATTGCTATTGTGATAAATATTTGAAAGGAATATTTCAAAGCTGATTGATATGGAATGAAAAAAATATATTTTCCTGAATTGAAATTTGAAGCCCAAAGTTGACATTTAGGCCTAAAATCGAGAAAATGAAAAAAAAAATTGTTAAAACCTAGTGGAACCAAAGAAAAATCGAGAATCTGATTTCAGAAGTGTTGATTTGGTTTTGATTTTTAAAATTCCAAAATCGAGCTTGATGGTTTGGTTCTGGTTTTGCTTAATATGTGCACCGAACAATGAGCATCCCTACTTAAAACACGGGCATATTCTAGTATATATACAAATTATGAACTTGCTTTTTAGCTTCTCAAGAGAACCAATATGACTGCTAAGAGAGGCCCAATGGGTGACAGTCAAATCAGTTAAAAATTATACAAGAGGTCTCTCATGCATACAGGATGGACAAACTAATGGAGAACCTTCACCGTTCAGATGACAAGCTAATAATGAGACTGCAATCACAATGCTTTGGTTGAAGCTTCCTGTATATAAGCAATGGCTTCTTCTTCTGACAGTTGTTTTCCTTGTACTAGTCCTTTAACCAAGGTATCCGCGTACTCTTTGGCCGGAGGACATATGGGCAACTCCCCAGATTTGAAGCCATCAATATCAGAAAGAGTGCAGCTGGATTAAGAAGAATATCAAACAAATCAAAGATATATTAGTATAGAGCATCAAGCTCTACGAATCACCTTGCGAAGTTGAAGAAAGAAAAAGTAGCAAAAGATGCTTACGTCATAGTCAGCACCGGAATATCATTTTCCTTTCCCAAGTAAACAACGTTATGGTACCATCCTCTCTACACAATGATCAAGCATCAAAACATGACAAATATATTTACTCGGGTAATAAAAACATGCTGATTCTTAATATACCAGTCGGTTGTAAGAGAAAAATGGTTAGATGATGAATTATATGAATGGACCAATATAAAATTTCTACTGCAATTATACATTTGGGTGGAAGTAAACTAATCAGTTCCTCACAGAACCAAGACCATTATGTTTACGGAAGTAGGTGGTCCCAGCAATGCATGTTGGTTTATATATAGGCTTACCCCGAGAGCCTCCACCGAAATTTGCCTTCCACTTTCGATGGAATCTAAACTAGTCAAATCAAAGAGAGCAGAAGTCTTGTCAGAAGTTGAACAATTCTCCTGAAGCAAAACGTCATTGAACTGCTCAAGCCTGCAAAGTAACGAAATAAATAAATACATTAAAATCAAACTTAAGGCTTCCATAGGATAAGCATGGCACATTGTCCATATATTCTGAAAGCAATGCAGGTTGTGGTTCACTTTGTGATGAACTTGTAAAAGCCAAATGAAGCATAAAATGGCATATTAAATAGGAGGTGAAATAGGAAGATATCACAACAATCACATACGTTATTCTGTAAAGGCATAAGTAAGCTTTATCATGATTGTTACTTTCAGGATGAAGAAAAGCAACCCCTCCAGGACCCCATGTGAGTGTACGTTCACGACCAAAGAATAAACGATGTGGAACCATCTTCCATGTAATCTCTTTTGGCTGGCTCTTGTCCTTCGCACCCGCACATGGTCTTCGCATACCATACATCTAGATGTTAACAAAAAGAATGTTCACAAGATGAAGGAAACCCGTCCAATCTTAGAATAGTTGCAGACTATGCTAGGTATGAGAATGAGATATATTGAATAATGCTACCATAAGTGTATTCAAGGATTGATAATTTTGCAATGTTTATATTGATTGTCGATGCTGCAAAGACCAGCTGCTAAACGGAAAGTAGGGAGTGGGGTATCTGGCCTGAGGTACAATGACTGCGGGAATACTCCGGTTGGATTGATCGCCGTATCCCTCTCTCGTCTACACCAATGGAAACACTTGAAACGAAATGCTAATCGACAGGCGAAAGCCACTTAAAGCGAAATGCAAATCGACGGGCGAAACCCACTTAAAGAGCAGCAAAATGTTGATCGACAAGCGAAAGTCACTTAAAGTGAAATGCTAATCGATAGGCGGAAAGCCACTTAAAGCAAAATCCTACAGGCGAAAGCCACTTAAACCGAAATGATATTCGACGGGCGAAAGCCACTTAAAGCGAAATGCTATTCGATAGGCGAAAGCAACTTGAGCAAAAGTCATCTCGGCAAGTATTGGTAAGCGAAAGCAATATTATTGAACTATAAATCCGAGTTAGCACTACATGTGATCACTATTCCCGTCCTTGTGAAAACAGGGGACTGAAAAGTCCGAGTACCCAAGGGTAAATTAACGAAAGAATTAACATCGCCAAACGTTTACATCTCAAAGGCGTCTCGTCGTCTCGAAAGAGCGATGCTGAAACCTCGGTTATAAATGAACAAGAAAAACTTTTTACTATGAGCAAAGTTATCAACAATGCTATGAACAAAGGCAGAATAACAAAAGTCTACTTCCCATTCATACATGTCCAAAACGGCTTCACATGGAAAGATCAAGTACACTGCTGGTTTAGACCTCGCCCTCTCCATTCGGAAATTGCGGGGGAGTATGGTATTAATCATCCGGTGCTCTCTAAGTAAGCTGAAATAGCCTAGAGTTTGCTCAACAAGTTCAGATATTGGGAATTAATCCAAATTGATCGATCAAATAACATGCGAGCTGATGAGTTATCGAAATTAGCTTCAGACAAGCTTGACAAACATAAATTGTCAGTTATAATCGAATTTTTGGAGCAACCATCGTTCGATAGATTCGAGGTAATGACCATCGACGAGCAACGGGAGAAGGATTGGGTTGACATCGTGACAGAATATATCGAGAGGGATATATTGCCCACGGATCCTAAAGAGGCTTTACCATAGTTACCGGCAACGCGGGACGTTTCGGAACGTGGGACGGGTACGGGAACGAGGAACATAACTTTGTCAAGTTTGGGTACGCTGGGGGTAGGATCAGTTGGTGCGCTACTTGGGAACTCAATACGCTTTTATTGGGAACATAGTGAACTTTGAAATAATTTTGGTTGCCACTATATTTAACATGTGTATATATATAGAGAGAGAGAGAGAGACAAAGAGAGACATACATCTTTATGTATATGTATATGTATATGTATATGTATATACATGTATATATATAAAGATGTGTATATACATATTCGTACATATATACATATATACAACTATGTATATATATACATGTTTCTCAATACACTTTTATATTTCGGTTCCATGGTTTTAGAGAATTGGGTCGCGTTCCCAAGGGACCCGGGACGCAAATGACCCCGATTCCGGGACGTAGAATCCGGAACGCGGGACAAGGGTAGATGGGAGTTCCCGGTAACTATGGGCTTTACTACTCAAGAAGAGATCTCGTCGCTTCACTGTAGTGGGAGGAGTTCTCTATAGGCGATCATTCACCGATCCGTTGCTACGATGCATACCGCCAAACCAAACACTTAGAGTATTGCACGAAGTACATAAGGGAGCATGCGGCGGGCATCCAGGAGCTCACACCTTAGCTGACAAGATGATTTCAAGTGGGTATTACTGGCCCGGCATAAGGCAGGACGCCAGAGTACACCAGGAAGTGCGACCAATGTCAAAGGTATGCTGACGTTCCTAGACTGCCCGCAACACCCCAAACCTCGGTCGTAGCGACATGGCCTTTCGACATATGGTGAATAGACTCCATTAGAGGCTTAACGTCAGCGCAAGGAGAAAGTGACCACCTGTTACTGGCCGTCGACTATTTTTTAAAGTTCAAAGTCTGTCGAGGCGATGCCTTTTAGGAATGTAACTGAAGCTGCGACGATAAGATTCGTCCATGACCAAATTTGATGTCGATTCAATTTTCCGCAAGCTATGATATGCGACAATGGCACCAATTTCGTTGGAAAAGCCTTCACAAGGTTTCTGAATGAGAAGGGAATTCGACACTGGCCAGCCTCCATATGTCATCACGAGGGAAACGGGCAAGCAGAGGCTACAAACAAGCTAGTCGTATACGGGCTAAAGAAAACCTTGGAAGGGAAAAAGGCCAAATGGATAGACAAGTTAGATCGAGTCTTATGGTCGATCAAGACCACTCCGCGAGAACCCACAAAAGAAACTCCTTTTGCTATATGTTATGGATCAGACGCGATGGTTCCAATAGAAACCAACATTCCATCTGCCGGCGTGCTGCATTATGACGCTCGACAAAACGAGATGTAGAGGCTCAACGACCTTGATCTACTCGAGGAAAGGAGATTGCAGGCCAGATTACAAATGGCCTATTATAAATAGAAAAGCAAAGAGTACCATGACAAGAGGGTGAAACCCCGCTCTTTTCAAGTTGGCGACCTCGTCCTTAGGAAGATCGAGTCGACTCACAAGCGACCTGATGGAAAACCGGGACCCAATTGGTAAGGACCCCTCATAATCGCCAAGGCCGTGCAAGAAAGGACATAAAGGCTGCACGAGGAAGACGGAACCATCGTCAAGAACCCATGGCATGCTAACCATCTCAAGAAATACTATCCTTGAAAAGAGAAAATATGGGTTGCTTCGCTACCTAACCACTTAGTTCAATTTTAGTCGATAAAATAGCGATAATACTGTAATTTCCATTTCAATAATAGACGGGGAATCGCCGCTTATTCTATCAATGATATTTGAAGTTATTCGGACATTATTTGTTGTTGATGCGACCATTATTTTGTCTTGCCTTTAAATGAATCATGTAACCGAAACTATTGCGATCATGACACTTTAATAAATCCCAAACGCTCCCCAAGAATCGGGATCATTCGGCTGCGATCTGCTCGATTCGTCGATAAGCAATAGCCAAAAAGCCCAAAGTGTTCCTCGTAAATAAGGGTCGCATGCTCTAGTACAGCCCCTAAAGTTGTCTAGACATGCAAGTTGCGGTTAGATGTTTACGAAAAATAGCCTAAACATCGCCTAAATAGGCGAGGAGTTTACGAATGATCGTCTAAACTAAACCTCGAAAGTCGCGAGATGGACGGAGCACCAATTTTTGGTCTGAGTTCGAGCTGAAAAATAGCGGTTCGCTCGCCATAGCTTGAGCAGAAAAATAGCTTGCTCGCCAGTAAGGCTCGAGCAGAAAAATAGCATGCTGAGAGCTATACCGAATAAATCGCCAACTTGCTCGGATGACCGACTAAGAAAACTTATCCTATGGATAGTTCTCACTAAGTCGACGATCACTCAGAAAAGATTGCAGAGTGATAGTTGCCCACGAAATAATGCCCGCCTAAATAGGTGCGAGGAAATAAGCGAGGGCACAATCCTAAGGGTTCGAGCAGATAGATTGCTACTCACCCTCACTAAATAAATGCTAAGAAAGCTAAGTAAATCGTTAGCGAGCATAATAATCTCTATGAAAAGTCGCCTACAGAGAGATGCAAAGGATAAATCGCCTTTAAAAGAAAAATAGCAAGGGACAAATCGCCCAAACTTCCATTCAAACAAAATATGTCAAGTATGATAATCGAACTGACCAAACAGTGTACCAACCATTACAACATCCAGAAAAGTCATTACTATCAAACTATTACAAAATTCATCTTCAAGCAGCAAAATGCTCAGCCCTGCGGGGGAACCCCTTGTTGCCCGGAGGCATTAGGACAGCGTTAACCTCCATACACCATCTGCAAACTCGGCATAACCGCCATCCATGATATGCTCGAAAGCTCCTTGAAGTGTGGGAATTTGAGGAACGGGAGGCGACCATTTTTCTCGACCGTTCTCTGCATCCTCGCCCGCCAACTCTTGCATCTCAGAGTCAGAGAAAGGAATCACGTGAGCCTGGTTGCGAGCAATGTCTTCGAACTGGGAAGTCTGAATCCAGGCGAGCAACCTATTTTGGGGCACGCCTTCGGCCAAAGCCATCCTAAGTATATGATTTTTGCCTTGGTCATAGAAGGGCATCACCTCTTGCACTATGCGCTGCTCGAACTCGGGAGACTTCAAATATCTTTCTACGGCCTCTTTCTCTATCGATTCCTTGGCCGCAGCAAAATTGGCCGCTGCTTGTTTCTGCTCACCTTCCAGCTGGGACACGCGGTTGTTCAGGTTGAGGACGCTCGCATTGGCCGCAGTTAACTCGCTGATCAAGCCCGAGCTCTTCGCCTCCGCATCAGCCAATTTCTTAATCGCAGCTTCCAGGTCATGAATGGCCGTCTTCTTCAGAGATTCAGCTTCATTTAAATCGGCATTCTGCTTCTCGATGTGGGCTTTATCGGCCTCCAGCTCCTCTTCCAGCCTCTTTATTTCTCTTTGATAGCGCTTGGTCGAGATCCGCGACTTAATGGCTAGCTCTGTAAGCGCTCCCAAGTTTGCGGCAAACTGCAATCACAAGGGAAGTTGAACAAAGGGAAGTAAAGGAAAAATCAAACAAAATAATTAAAAACAAAATACCTCGCATAGCTGGATGGCACAACGGTTGCCAATTGTCTTGGGCTTTTCATCGAGCATAAGTGCCCAATGAGTTTGATCGGCAATCCTGTGAATCAACCCACTGCCTGGAATAGTCGCCACTTCACCACGAGCATCCAAGTCAAGATTTTTAATATGTGGCTTGGCGCTGGTCTCAAAAGCCTTTTTTAATTTTAGGAGCTTCTCCTCCTCCTTGGGATAAACAAACCCATCTTCCTGCCAGTACATGGTCGGCTCGTCAGTATGCGGAGGCACCTCCTCGCTGGAGCTGGAGCGAACAGAAACGGTTTTTTTTAGTTTTTTTGGTGCGGAAGGCTCGACGTCTTCAATAGCAGACCTTTTTAGGGTGGCTGGAGTCGACGAAGTGGGCACCGCAGAATCTGTGGGAGACTCTGGCAACGTGGCGGAATCAGTTGGATAAGAGGCCTTCCCCATGGAAGCCTTGGCTTTGGGAGCACTTTTAGAGGGGGCCGCAATGGTCGCTTCGGACTTAGAGGGAAGCATGGTAGTCAGGGGAGTGACAGGAGAAGTTTCCATAGCCTTCCCGCGAGCAATACGGTTCTCGCCACGAGTAAAACGAAGCGCATTGATGTTGAGGTTCACCACTGCAAGGGACAAAGGAAAATGTTAAGATAACAAAAAGAAAACAAAGTACAAAAGACAGTGGAGGTACGAACAGGAATAAAGTGAACTACCGTTGCCGCTCTGCAAATAACAACGATCACCATCGCGACAACGAGGGCATTCCCCCTTAAACCAACATTCTCTAGAGGCAGAGCCCACCACGTCACCACCATGAGTCCCCCAATCATAAAACATGGGCGCAGGAAAACTGGGGACTTTAGAATGGCACCCATCAATGCTCGCTGGGGAGAGACCACAACGAACGAGCAAAGACTCATCCGAAATGATGCTCTTCCAGAAGGCTACCCTCTCCTGCGACATGATGGATTTGCGGCGATTTTCTCTGCAAGGCTTGGTCGCATAACCCACAAATTTGTACAAGGCCTTTATGTCCGCCTCTCTGCCCACCAGGCTCATCTCATCCTCATCACGCAGGCGAACATCTCATCCTCATCACGCAGGCGAACAGGGCCGCCTTCCTGACGAGGGAAATTCCACCAATCGCGCGACTCGACCGTGACAATCTTTTCATCCCAGGCACCTATCTTGCGTGACAACTCATTAATAAGGTAGGGGATTTTTCCACCTTTGGCGCGTACGACTAACTTTTGTTCGCCCATCGAAAGTACTTGGAATTGGTAGAAGTGGTTCAAAAGGAAAACTGAAGGTTCTATATTGTTCGCGCGGCAGACAGCCGCAAAACGGACTAAGATAACTACAGAATTGTATACCAAGTCCAAAGGGACTGATTTGGTGAAATCTAAGAATTCGGCTATAAAAGGATCTAAAGGAAGGCGCAAGCCAGCTTCAAAGAAAGAAGTATAAACAGCCATCCGAGTTGGATCCTCGCGAATAGACTGATAAGAAGAATCTTTATCAGGAAGGGAAAGACGAAACAAATGTTTATTTATGTGAAATTTTTTGTATAAACCAGACATCTCCGAGAAGGAGAGCAGTTTGACGAAGGGTTTCCAATTTTTGCCCTTAGAAGCCTCTCCTGCAGACTGGTCGGTACCCGAGGTCCCGGAAACTTCGAAAGTGACTTCCTCAGCAGACATATCTACATTAACAAAAGAAAAAAATTCAGACTTTGAAATAATTTCTATTGAAGAGTCAGAAGAAGTGCCCGGAGAAGGAGTCCTCGGAGGATGAATTTCGGGCACCCCGGGCACTCTAAAATATAAACTCCTAATTACAGCTATGACCGTGGGAGCACGCTGGGTTACAATCACGGGAGCACCTAAAGGAATAAAACGCTGAGCACGACAGCGAGGAGGAGTAGACTGTACGCGAGTATGAATTGCCCGCAGAACAAGGAAGCATTCATCATCAAAGAGAATCACCCGGCCATTGGGGGCTGCCCGGCATGGATAATCCAAACCATCCTCGCGAGTAAGAATGCACAAATCTTTTATGCGCGGAGATGACATCACTAAAAACTACCAAACTCCTCGAAGAATTTTACTTGACCTAAAACTAGGGGAGAACGAGATAAGGGCGAGGACCTCGGCGATCTCTTTGGAATGAATTTTAGGTCGACTAACAAAAACTTCTCGAAGAATTTCCTAAGTGTGAAAAGGGGAAACTAAATGAGCAAAATGTAACGTGGAAGAATGCCCAAGGGATACGCGAGCAACTCGTCGAGCAAGAACGGTACAAACTACTAAGGGCAGAATCAAAACCCAAAAATACAACAAAAAATAATACTCTTAAATTTGAAGAAGCTTTGAAGATACAAAGAAAACCCTTGAAGATTCAAAGGGAAAATGCAAGAACGGGAACCAGAAAAACAGAGGAAAGAAATAAGTAAGGGAAAATGCAAAAAGTCTAGGGGACTTGCTAACAGTAGCAAATGAGGGGTATCTACCCTCACTCAAATCCCAAATAGGAAGCACCGCTAGGAAAATGGACTGGAAAGGAGGAAGAAGGCCGGAGAAAACGAGAATGTTGCGGAGCTTCTATAGAGAAATGGCAGAGAGTTCTCGAAGGATTCAGAGGGCAAATGAAACGGAAAGAGAAGTGTAAGGGGGGATAAACCTTTATACCCTTGGGGGCATTTTTGGTAATTAGTAAGGAGATGAAAGGGCGGACAAATCTGGAGCGTCCAACGTGGTGATTGGGATGAGTGAGACTCATCATGAGATTCCCTGATTTATGACGTCATTATGGCACGTCTCAAGGGACGTGCTGATGTCACGCCTCAAAAGGCGCAAGAGAAGACGGCTACATTTAATGAACCGTCAAAACGAAAGGGAAGAGGACTACTGTCATTGATGATTTTGAAATTTGAAAAGAGCTTCATAAATATTGGAGGGAAAACCAGTCGCGGGAAAATAAAGAAGATCTTCCTCGCATCATGATGCTATTATGTCCCTATCCGCGAGCAAAAATACTCACACAGGTCCGGTTCAGGGGACTACTTAAGATACCAAAAAATACGGGCGGCCTAGCGAGCACTCTTGGTGCACGATATAGGGTCAGAAATCTCTTACAAACACTTAGCAGGATATTTGGGGTATGACTCCATGGCCGGCTGGTGTCCGCATGCTCGACACGTGAGCACAATAGCGTGGAACCTCTCGGCGATATGGGGAAGGATAATGCCTTCCCGAGCGCGAAGAGAGCACAATATCACGGCGATCAGGAGGAAACCTCCTTAAGTGAGCAACCCAGACCTCGATCATGCACGAGACATCGCGAGCATATCAAGCATAATCACCTACGCGGTCCTACACAAGACATCGCGAGCATACCGAGCATAATCACCTACGCGGTCCTACACAAGACATTGCGAGCATATCGACCACGATGACAACCTCGGTCTTGCACGAGAAATTGCGAGCAGACCGATCATCCTAGACATACGCGAGCAGAAACTGCTCGAGATAACGTGTCCGGCAAGGAGAGAATCCTCCTATCTTATCAGAAGATCACAAAAGATCCAATCCAATCATACTCTTGATTGAGTTACCATATTGGGGAGCAATCAGAATCCTTGCTAACTTCAACCTCCTTCAGATAAGGAAGGCGCCCACCAATCAAGGAAACCCTAGGAAATGGACTCCTCAAGCTCTTATAAATATAAGCCCTACCCCGTAGGCACGAGGTACGCACTATTCTGCCCCTAAACTCTCCCGTGAATCCTCTCGTTTTCTCACGCCGGAGCGATTTAGCAGGGCCAGTGGGCCACCCCGTGCTCGTAACGGTGTCTTTGTCTTGCAAGTTCTGTAGCCGCCGTGACCGCCAACCGCCATCGCTTAGCTCGCCGAAAAAAGTGTGCATCATCACACACTCTAACAGATGTGGAGACAAGATACTTGGACGCAGAGAAGATAGCTCTTGCCCTAGTCATCGCTACTCGCCGCCTGCGAGCTTACTTTATGGCTCACTCAGTCGTCGTCTATACCAACTTCCCCATGAAGAAGTTCCTGTTTCGACCAGATGTTTCAGGCCGCATGCTTAAATGGTCGATTGAACTCATTGAGTTCGACATCAGTTATCAACCAAGGAAAGCCATCAAAGGTCAAGCTCTGGCAGACTTCTTGGTCGAATCATCCTTCTCTGGCACTGTAGAAAATGAGCTCGCGCCTATGGAGATAGATGATCCCATCAAGGAGCGACCACGCGTATACTGGACCATGTAT
>JAOTQG010106844.1:0-12560 GCA_025631175.1 Iris virginica
AGAGTTAGGTATAATTTGGGTACTTATATACAAACTTATCTTGATTTAATGATTCCTTAATATGTGTGGAAAACTCTATAAAATTCTATATTTTGAAACGGATGTAGTATATTGATAAACTAGTGAATGCCCGTGCCCGAGGGCACGGTTGCAAATTAATTAATTAACTAAAAAAATTATTACTTAATTATAAAAAAATTAGAATGTAAATTATTTTGCCTAGTGTAAGTCCGTGCTCGAAGACACTGACTTTATTTTTAAATTAAATTAATAAGAAAAAATATAATTAAAAAATTAATAATTCTCAAGTCCTAAATAATATTAAAAAATAATTTAAACTACAATATCTATTGTTACATTTGAATAATTTTAAAGTTTTTAAACAATCCTATTATTGTTTAAATGATTTTCTAATTTCAATCCGTATTACTAATTCCGGTCCAAACTTTATATTTAATTCTAAACATCTGGCCCAATCCAATTTATATGACCCAAAACACCCAAAGCCCAAAACTAACAAAACCAAAGAAAGAAACGTTTACTTCATTGCTTCCCCAAAAACAAAAAGCGTAACAGTAAGAAACAAAAAGAAGGGCAAAATTACAAAAACCCGACACCATCCTGGCCCACCATCTGCTGCCTCACTTCTTTTCCTGCATTTCTCCATCTTCAAATCCACTCATTATCTTCACTCTCTCTCTCTCTCTCTCATCCCTTTCCTGCTCGAGAATTATCCTGAAGCCGATCACCAAACCACCGCCACACATCAACCCAACCTTCTTCTCTTCCAAATGCATATCCTCTCCTTTAAACCCCACTCGACACCAAACCCGTCTCCCTCGTACGCCGCCGACCCGCCGCCGTTCCACCGTAGAGCCTCCCTCTCCATCAGTTAACGCTCACCGGACTACCACCGCCCCCTCATATATCTCTCTTCCTCCCCTTCTTCCTAACAAACCCACCACCATCGAACATGAAAACCTTTGTCCCCTACCCAATGATATTTTCCTGATCTAAAAATGGTGAGTTTTATTTCCGCCTCTCTACTTCAAAAGTGGTGTGAGAACTTGATTTCATGTTTTGTGATTTGTTTCCATTCCACCAGATCTACAAATTTGAGTTCTTTTGGCAATAACTAACGTGAAATGGATGCTGTAGCAATTACTTTTCTTGGGGGTGGAATGGATATTGTGCAGAGAGATACAGACATTGTACTTTCGGAGTGCAGATCCCGAGTTTCAGTCCTTTTTTTTAACTTTTCACTCTAACCGATGGATCAATTTGTAAAGAAAGGTTGAGATTGAATGGATACTGTTCATACTGTTCATTTGAGTGCTCTAATTTATAAGATAGATTAAGAGTTTTTAATATTTTATTACCGGTATAGACAGTCTAAACTCAAATTTGTACCTGATCATACTTTGCATCAGCTTGGGATTCACCTTGACCGGTGCTCAAGATGTATAATTGACCAACATCATCAGAAAGAATAATTGATGTCCCGTCACTGAATCACGGCAAAGAGAATTTTAAGAAAAACCAACAGCTCATGCATGTGTTTCTCACTGTACGTATGAGAGCATCACATCAAATGCAGTGTCTGAGAGTAAGGTCTCCGATTAGTGGTACAAAATTATTAAGAAATCCAGTTAACCCCTTAATTAATTTTAAAAAGGATCATGCTGCAAGGCACTAGTTAAGAATCACAACATAGAAATATTTTGCATCGGAAATCAACATTTGAGCATTGATGAATTTCAGTTCTTACACTTTTGTTGATTTCCAATGCAAAACATTTCCATTTTGAGATTCTTAACTAGTGCCCTTAGGGCACTTGTTAGGGTTTCCCTTTAAAAGGAATTGAATAATACAGATAGCATCACTTTACAACAGTGGTGAAACAAAAATTAATTCAAAATTAATATTGCCACAGAACATTAAGAAAAAACAAACATATATTCACAAAGCAAAATGGGTGCACTTTTTCTTTCGAACAACTACCATATTAGAACTATTGCAGCAGCAAAAAGTTCAAAGCTAAGAACAAATTATATGATGCAAAGAGAACCTGTGAAATTCATGCAAGAGTAACAACACATATTTTTTAAATGGTAAAGCAAGAGAAGCACGATCATTTACAACTTTTAAAGTAACTATGTTTAAGCCCAAGAATGGAAGAGTAAATGATGAAGGGTGTGCAAACGGTAACCCTGCGATTATTGCTTCGAGACATCGGCCATTTCACCCACCCCTTGCTTTTGAAAAATTTAAACATAGCACGCAATGTGATCAACTTACGAAGAAAATTTTCCATCAACCAGCTTGAAGCGCGCAATGTCGTATACTCGAATGGGTGTCCCTTCCCATATCTACATGATCGGATGGCAAACAGGGAATTTTCAATAAAACTGGAAACTATCATTAAATAATGCTGGGCTAGCAGAGATTTAATGAGATCATACGAAAATGAGAACTCACATCCCACACTATTGTTTTTCCATCATATCCAGCGCTCATAGCTATACGGGGATTGAAAGGATGAACATCCAAGACATAGGTCTACCACATGAAAAGCACTCGTCAGAAGAAACAGCAATCATCAGTGAAAAAACAATAAAATAAAAATTTTCCCTGAAAAAATATAGAGATAGAAACAAAGAAGCTAACCAAGCAAAAAATATATATAAATAGCAAAAAAAAAAAAAAAAACAGGTATATGGTAGTAAAAGAAAAGAACTATCATGCTGCTACCACCATATAAACCCCAAATTAAAAGAAAAGAGGAAACAAAATGTGAAAAGAAAACACAATAGTATTCTCTTCATTTAACTATAATCACTCACTAATAAGGAGTAGTTCAAGAGCAACAGCAAGACAATGCAGAACAAGAGCCATTTTTTGTTAACTTGAAATTGAAAGAACATTTGAATTGTCTGAACAGCTTTATGTATCCATATTTTCTGCTTGTAATCATCATTCATTTAAAGGGACACATTAAATCAATTTATATGAGAATATTACATTTGATAATATTTGATGTCATAAGTGTAATTTTCTTTGTGCTACTTTCAAGTAAGAATGACATTGCATAGATAGAATTGACGGAACTCATATAATGAGAATAACACTAAAAAACCAACCAATTGTATCCCGTAAAATTTTTCAATCTGATGTGTAAATGAGAGATTGGTTTTAATGAAGTGGACCCGTTTTGTGTTATCTTATTTGTCAATCTCTTATTGATTAATTTAAAAGTTGCAAGATTTTCAGAATACTTCTGGTTGTAAGCATAATATTATTCTACAATAAAGGAGGGATATACTAACAACTTGCCCCTCGGCAGTTCTTACGTTAAGCACCTATTAAAGAAAGATTTTATATAAGGATCATCACAATTCACTGCGGTCATTCCCCCATGTAATGGTAGCATTGCTAAAAAATTAATCTAAAATAGTATTCTAGCAACTATGAAACAATCAAGTGACAGCCTCAGTGGTTCTCACTAATCGAATGCCCAAAATAATGTTAAATATAGATGTTTCCTGACTTGCCCTTTAGCCTGAAATGCAAGTTTCTTTATCAGGGAAGTGTGCCTGATTAAATGCTTAATGATATCAATACCTTCCTCGGCACTCATTGTTTGGCTTTATCATACAATCTCTCAGTACCCGCTGGTACTTTCTTTTATACATCAGAGTGTGTTGTAGAGCATATTGATTATTATATGCAACTTTCTGTTTAGACCTACGTTACCAGGACCCTTCGAGAAGGATCGGGTGCGGGTGCGGATCCGAGGATCGGGTGCGTCATTTTTAAAAGTTTAAGATACTTGGATACGGTAAAAAAGTATCCAAAACGAGGATACGAGTACGGGGATCCTTTATCCAAAAAATAATATGATATATTTTGTAATATGAATATTGTATTTTCTTGAAAAAAACATTATAAGTGCATAGCTATACACTTTTAAAATAATACTTTTTAGTAGATAGTAGTTAGAAGTACACATTATTTGATTATTTAGTTGAAGTAAAGGGGATAACTAAATAATATTTTCAAAACAATAAGGTTAAAGTGTAACATAGGTTTAGACACACTTTTCTATTCATGGATCTATCTTACATCCGATATGCATTTTCTTGACTTGGAAATAAGCTCTATACCACTTGAAGGCCTTACATATCAGTCTCATCAGTAATGGAAAGCCATAAAAAACCAATAGACATGTACATATTTACAAGTTTTTTTTTTCATATCTCAGAATTAATCCCTTCTCTGGTCCCATTTCAATATATTAAACAGAAAACCCACAATAATGCGACTCTATTTGGGGTTTCTAAGATCTCTCCGCTGTCGGCAATATGACCACAGCTTGTTTGGTATATTCAAAGATGAATAGAAAAATATAAATGCATGTCTCCGCGACTTGTGAGACCTTGGTGTCCGACAGAAACGGAAGAAATACCATAGAAAATAAGCTCCCAGTGGTCGAACTGAGCGTTCAAGAGGTAGTACCTGTTCATCCTCCTGCTCACAACGCTACCAACAATTACTATGGTCCATGTCAAATATTTGGCAATTATTTCTTAAGCTTGACAACATGTTGGGCCCTTCTCTAATCTTTTTGATTAGTTAATTTACATGCTGGCCAAGTATTGTGCTCAGTCATCCCACTTGATTTATCCACAATTTTGTAAATACAAATGTCAAGATCCATCTTTGTTCATCTCTTCATGTGTTTGCAGGTCAAGCATGAGGGAAGTGTTAAGCTTAATACACCATTGTTCCACCCCTTTCTGAAATCCTGAGCTTTCAGATAAGTTCGTAACACTAAGGGGCTGCTTGTTTGCTCTTATTCAACCACTGCACATGCCAAGAGTCTGGTTCAGTCAGACATTGAAGTGTTAAGCTTGTTTGTGCTTTTTCTTCAATCAGATCTGCAAACCCCTTAATACCACCGACCAAATCAGCTTGAAAATGTAAGCTGAATGAACTAGAGACCCATCTGATAACATTTCTTGAAATATTTATCCCAGGTACCAATATATCCCAAGTTCCCAACCATACGGTCCATACCCTTTATAAGTTAAAACATAAATCTGAATCTGCTATCTGCTTTAGACATTTGGCTCGCTCTCTCCCTCCCTTCCTTACTCACTCCCACACTTAGGTTACACCAAGAAAGAGAAATAGAAACACGTTTCTGCTTCTAGTACTTCCGATTTGCAATATATAGTTTTTTTTATATATAAAAGAAGAATATCATTAATAGAGAAAAAGGATATTACAAAGAAAGCAGACAAGAAGTACACCAAGAACCATCAAAGTGAAAATATTCTAAAGCCCACAAATTAATGAATAACAACTCTCCAATCCCTAGACATATCTCCCAAAGACAAACCCCGAAAAGCGCCAAAACTCCTTGCCCAAAGAGAAGACCGCACAATTTTTCCCCCACAAAAGCGAGAGCAATAATTCTCGAGCTCTGAAAATCTGAGAATTCCTCTCACTCCAAATGTTCCACAGCAAGCTGAACACAACACATCCCCACAACAAAGAAACATCCCTCAATCGACCAAAACCCAAATGTTTGATCATACAAAAATCCTCCACACAGCGAAGCATGATGCAGATCTCTCCTCGCACCCCAAACAACATGCATCGGAGATTCCAAGCTCAGACTCACTAGCTCCCATACACATAAAGCACACATCCGGAGAAATAAATGTCTTTGGATGATGTCGTTGCCGCCAATCATTAGTATTCAACCGATCAACGACTACTTACCAAGCAATGACTTTGTACTTAAACGGAACCTTGGACTTCCAGATGAAATAATAAAAAGGAAAATCAATCCGTATATGTGAGTGAAGAATTTTGGTACTTAAAAGTAAACGACCCTGACCGTTCAGGAATCCAAATTCGACGATCAGATTGAAGATCCGAAGGTCGAAAGACAACTAACATGAAATGAAAATCCCAAGAAAAATGACCCCCTCCCTAACAAGAAAAGCATCAATAGGAGTGATATGAATGCTCGAAAGCCGAAATAAACGATTAAACGAGAGCTTAAGAGGAAAGTTCCTATCTAATGATCCTTCTACAACCAAACTCGATTCCAAGCCCAACCTCATATCAAACATTAGGACGAAAAAGATAAAAACAGCTAGAAATGAACTTTCAGAGACAAGCATACGTGACAGAAGGACTTGTAGATGCATACCGGCCATTATGATTTGAAGCATACTTGCTCCGAAGAACTCTATACCAAAGAGAATCATGCTCCAATGGAGAATGCCATAAGCACTTACCAACAAAAGAAATATTCTTGATAACCAAATTCCGAAGCCCTAATAATCCCCCTTCTTCCTTAACCCTACTAACCATCTTCCACGCCACCATATAGTCCTTACTCCCCTCTCTGTTCTCACACCACAAAAACTGACGCATAATCCCCTCTATGTGTGATGCCACCCTATAGGCATCTTAAAGAGTGACAAATAAGTAATCGGGATACTAGACAAACCAGACTTAATGAGAGCAACTCTACCTCCTAAAGAAAATATGCACCATCAACAAGGACTTGTAGTTCTGATGGAAATTGGGTCAAATGGCAAGAATTAGTTGATGAGTAAGATAAAATAGACAAAAACAGATTTTCAGACTTCTCATTCAGTTCACTAACCAAATAAGTTATATAATTCAGCATTCAGCATTCAGCATTTAGATGTTACCTATAAAGTGTAGAGATTCATCCAGCTATGTATTCAGAATTCAACATTCAGCACTTAAACAAAACAAATGACCCCGAGCACTTGTAACATCACTTAACAAGATTGCACAACTTTGAGAAGAAAGATAGTAAGTCTGACAGTTGCACAACTCTAGGATAAAATAATAATTTACAACAAATACCCGAGGTTAAATGATTATGTAATAATCATCAAGTCAATTTGCACGACAAAAATGTTAAAGGCAGGAAAAGAAGAAAGTGGCATCCTACTGTGTGTTGGATTGCAAAATCAAGTGGAAACCTCTACAGTTGGCCATCTAAACAAAAATTGGACAGTACAAATCTATTTAGCAAAATCACTTACAGAATCACTGTGACCTGTCAAAGAATGTACCAAGCTACCATCAACAGCATTCCAGACGCATATTCTGCAATCTGCATGAGAAGACCATTTTACCTAAGCTTAACATGAGTCTCAAACAGAAATACGGTGAATAATCTATTATCATATGAACACATGCGAAAAAACATATATATGCATTATATAAGTTTTGAAACTCTTATAGAGGGTTTCCTGAAAAAAAACTAATCACATAATGGTTAAGACAGGATCTTTTAGGCATATGGAAGTTCCTAGTTGCAATAGACCTTGAAAGAACCAGAAATACAGTTTTCTGGGCTAGCCTTTAAAGTGACATGAACCCATTTCAAGAAGAAAAATTAAAAAGGTCAATGTCAGTCCTTAAACTGATATATGGCATCTGCAAATACACAAACTTAGGGATAGCAATGGCCACAGGGTCCGATACCCACTGCACTTGTACTATATCATTTCTCATACCCATTCAACAGGGGCATTACATATTATTGTAATGATAATGACCCGTTAACCAGTATTTCCATGGATTTGTTCCAAAATTTCCAAGTTTCTGATGCTTTAATTTAGAGTGATATACTCCTAGTCTTTCAAAAGGATCCGTCATTGCAGTCCTAAGAAAATATGACATTCCATGATTTGAAGAACAGATCTTAACTTATCACTAACTTCAGTTTGTTTAATGCATGCCAAACGCATTACTACTATTTGTACAACGGCTTATTGAAGAAAAAAAGGGTAAAAAGCTAAAGCGTTTGAACTTAGTTGTTTAACATCTACTGCATGTTGTTTGTCTTTTGATGAGAAAAGAAAACCTGATGGATAGGAAAGAGATACAAGAGATGAATGAGAAGCCTGTCCAAATATAAAACAAAACTGACATGCAACTTAAAGAGAACAAGAAAGACAATTTCAGATGAGAAACCAAAGGCTTCTAGTCTTGCAAATCAAAAATAGGCGCTCCCCGAAAGGACACTCCTAATTGAAAGCCTCAAAGAGATGTCATGAACCACTCTATGTCTCTATCCAAGAGAAGAGACCAAGACAGTCTTCAACAGTGATGCCTATTGGTCCAGATGCACATGCACCCCAAATCAGCATTGCATTGCCACAAGTAACGGGGATGAGGACTGAAACATGCCACTGAAAGACTATCGAGACAAAAGATGGGCTGTCAAGAACATCAAGAACTAGAGAAGGTAGGATCGGCAGTTGGTCAGATCTAGTATGGATCGTACTTGGACGGTAGTTGGAGTCGGCGGCTCTCCTGGGGTCTCCTTATGTGGGATACTTGGGGGAAGAGGATCAAGTTGGCCCTTGCGAACAGCTTGATGCACTATCTCCTTCAACCCTTTGAATGAACTGCAGCAAAAGGGAGGAAAATCCATGGACCGGCCCCATCGTCCCGTGGGAACTACGAGATCACCCCAAGGATGCCTTTGGCATCCTGGGGTCACGAACCAACCAAAGAACCCTGTTCAATAAATGGAAGGCATTAGCTGTCCGCTCTCAGGTTGGGCAGTAAGGGTCGGAGAAGGACAATCACGCAATCTTAAAATCAGCTTTCTTAAGACCAAAGGGTCGGCCGGAAAGGGGGAAAGCTCTCCAGTTCTGGTTCTCCAGTACCTCAATCCTCCAGAACCACAAGAATCCTAGTTAGAATGAGATTCCAACCCAGCTCCTTTTGAGGATTTTGAGAAGAATTCCCTTTGGAGAGCACAGTACGATGAAAGTTGTAAGCCGTCTTCGGGGGGAAGGGGGGGGGGATTTACTGTCCCTGCATTGCCCACAACCTAGCATTGCTGCCCCTACTAAAACCTATAATTCACTCTGAAGAAAGGACGCTGGGATAACCAAAGATTCTGCCGCCACTAATCGATAGGACTCTTACCCCGCCCACTGTTTAGGAACAAATGATCATGAGACTCAAAAGAACAATTTCACATAGCCAATTGAAGAGCTGTTAGGTCTATGAATTTGTAAGACATGACTAGATTGAACTTATAAAGTGCCAAAGACCAAAGGAAGGCTCTAACAGTGCGGCTCTCGCTTTCCATATGAACGATGAGAGAGTATATGATATGGATTTTGCAGATTGAACCAAACGAGATGACAGGGAATGACAAAAACATACATGTACTCCGACGCCCAAGTTAGAGCACCAGTAATTTTAGGAATAAGATTAGATTGTCTTTATCAGTCCGTGACTTACACTTACCAAGTATACAAGTGGTATATTCAAACAATGATATCATTATGCATTCTATATTTCCATCATCACAAGGTAATTTTTATTCATAATTACACCAATCACGACAATATCAGAAAATATACACTTGCAATGATGAACTAATCGATCTCTTATTTAATACACAATTTTGCTGCATAATCAATGTTAAAAGAACATATGATGCAACAGTTGGGTTGAAGAAATATGAATACGAAGCAAAGGGTGTAATTTTCTAGTTTACAAGCTGTATTGAACCCTCCGCTATTTATACATAACAATAATCGGGGTGGGCTCAAGAAAACCCCAGAGCACCTTCATTCTAACAGGTACCAAGAAATTTTCCATTCTTAAACAGAGTCGGTATTTATCAGATAGGTTGAGGTTTATGCAAGGATTTCTTGCACAAACCACATAAAGAGGTTGTGAAAGAGGATAAGGTGGAAGATGGTGATGGAACCACCAACAGTTGTAGATGGTGGATAACGGTGAGACAAGACTGTCTATAGAGTAAGGTAATAAATAGTGCACGGAGGGGTGGTATATGTAGTGACTGGGTAGGTGAGAATATGCAGCATACACATGTAAACGGGATGTAAGAGGGGAGAGAAAAAGTTGCTCCTTTAAGTGAGCATTGGAGGATGATTAGAGCAACCTCTGGAGATGAGGAAAGTGGCAAGAGTAGAGGTGCCAATGCTGCGCGACCGGCGATCACTTGAATTTCGCCCTAGGAATAAATAAGCGAGCGGAGAGAATTCAGCATGTCTGTGAAAAAAAGGGCAAGGAAGCTATAGGTAGATCACACATAAAAAACCAGCTCCCCTTCCGGGTAGTAGTGACAGTAATAATTGGCTTAATCCAGGGTGCAAGTACTAGAACTCTAAACTGTAAACGGTTGCCCTCGGCCAACCAAAAGGACCTTGCAGTAGTGGATTACCAGCTGAAGTTTGGAGCTATGACATATCGAATCTTATCAACAGAGCCGAATATGTAACCCCCCACCCCATGCTATCAAATCCTTTAAAACGTCTCCAGTCGACACAAACTTCCCACCCTTACACAACTTATTAACCATGGTACTAAAGGTAACCAACGAAAGCTTAATCCTCCTCTAACAATCTCCTTATAGACAAACTCAACCGTCCTAACTCTCCATCCTTCACCAGAGCATTCAGCAACGGATAAACAGTACTCACCGACAGCTTAAACCGTAACCCTTAGCCCTCTAAAACCCCTCAAAAGTCGAATAAATCTAGAAATTAAAAAAAAATAGCATAAGCCAACATATTGGCTTTAGCCGACACGGGATAGAGTATAGACCTTATCACCACTCGAAGAAATAGTGTGGAGTATCACAGAGCACAAGTTCAAGTTTGAGTCGTACTTGAAAAACTCATGGAAATGATCTAGTAAGATGTAGAATAATAATCAACTAACTAAGTCGCTTTTTCTGTTGGGGAAAATGAAAGCTTTAGGAATTAATCTAATGTAATAGTTGAACATCACTTCCAGATTGTGACAGAAGGGTCAAGGGTTTATGGAACCTAGACTTCAAGTACAGATAGGATTGATTCTCTTTTTTATAATTGTCAAGTATCTTCTACGGCTGCATTACAGAAAAAAGTTATATTGTACCATAACAGCTTTTGGTCTTATGGATTCATAACAACTCCCTCTGTCCCTAAATGAATGTCAAGTTAATTTTTGAAAAGTCAACCTAATACATTTTAAAGATTAATATTTAATATATATATATATATATATTTGTTGTCATTTAGACTCAAAATTTTCAATCTCCGTAAGAATATTAAGTTAATTATCAATAGCATTTTTTATAACTTCATAAGCCAATTCTCATAACAAGTAGGTCAATTTTGATTAAGTTGAACAAAAAATGTCAAAACAGGACACTCGTTTAGGGATAGAGGTAGTAGTATATAGTGAATTTTGAGGTTCACATTGCTATTATACTGCATCCATAACCAAATAAGAGTATCTTTCATGTATGCTCCAACACAATGTCTAACTCCATGATCTTTCCTTTCCGGATATAGTATTTTTACTGTTTTACCATTTGATTTATTCCTTGCCTCCTTGGAACCAAAACAATGTCTAACTTCGTGATCTTTCCTTTCCGGATATATTATTTTTACTGTTTTACCACTTGATTTATCCCTTGCCTCCTTGGAACCACTCTTAAATCGTTAGTGCCCACAATATTTTTTTTCTTCTTTATATCTTTTCACCAATCAAATCCAACATACTCTCTCCGTACCAAATTAGATGTCCTAATTTGTTTTGGCATGCTGTTTAAGAAAATATTTTACTTCCAAAATTTTCATTTTGGAATAATGATTAAATAATTATTATGTTTTTATTTTCTAGAGCTCCCACTTTGTAGAATTCCAATTTTCCTTTCCCACTAGCTTTACATTTGTAATACATGTAGTATAAAAATTCTTTGTACTCACTAATTTGGATGGAAACGATGAGTTATAACTGTACACATTTTCCAATGCAAATCTGTCCATTTCTCAAAGAGACGAATAAAAAGATTTTGAGGGTATAAATGGAAAGATAGGATCAAAATAGTGCTATAAATAGAATAAGACATCTATCTCGGAACATCCAATAAGGCAATTAGAACATTTGATTCGGGATGAAAGGAGTATTTATATTGTGATCAGCTGACTCTTCCTAATCTCTGTGTCGACTCAAATCAAACTCTTATTTTGGGAACAGAAGAACTAGTTTTCCAGGTGGCCAGTTCCATAAAGTACTAGCAGAATAAACTTCTCTTGTTCATACAAGGGCCACAACCGTCTACCTTACACTCATAGAGTTAACCTATAATAAGAGTGAATCATATCTCATAAATGCAGGCTAGACAAAATGTTGCTAACAGTTGCATTAGCTACAGGAGTACATTCTTAGGGGAAGACAACATGAGGTAGCCCTTAGTGTAATTAGGCCCGGCAAAACAGGTCCAATGGGTTGAGTCAACACAAATAACAGACTGCAATGGGTTCAACCCATTATAACCCATTTAATTAATCGATCAAATGGATTGGGCAATAATTGGGTTGGTTGGATACTCTTGAACACTAAAACACATTTTTTACACATTCTAATGATGCATTTGGGATTAAATGGATTGGGTTGGATTGAGCTTCAAACAGGTTAGAGTGTGTTGATTTGACCCATCTTGCCAGGCCCCTAACTGT
>JAOTQG010106855.1:0-12559 GCA_025631175.1 Iris virginica
CTTTCGGGATGACCCAAGCGATTGTGCCACATCGAGGACGAGTTTACAACAAGAGAAGTGAGCGACGTAATAGAGGTGGAGTGAAGTGGCCGGACTGGGTACAGATCTCCCGAGCTATTACTCCGCAGAATTTGGGTTCCCGTGCGAAGATCCTTCACAGAAAAACCAAATGGGTCAAACTCAACAGAAACATTATTATCAACGGTGAACTGACGAACAGAAATAGGGTTTTTAATAATGTTTGGAGTGACAAGAACGTTGGAAAGTTTAAGGGGTCGAGTAATAGAAGGTAATGTCTGCTCTCCAGAACCACTAACAGGAATATGCATGCCATTTCCAACAATTATATGACCAATAGTGCTCGATAAAGAAGTATTAGATGATATACCTGAGTTGGATGCAAGATGGGATGTAGCACCAGTATCCATGTACCAATTATGATCTGGTGACTGTATGTTCATTGTATTGAACATAGAGGGAAGATCAGTAGGACAAAAATCCTCATTAGCCATGCTTGCATTGGAAGCGACCAACGCTTGTTGTCCAGAACCCTGTATTTCGAGCAGCCCACCACCATTGGCACGCTGGGAGGGGTATGCCCAACCACCAGCTGTGGGGTAAGGGCATGGTGGAGGCGCTTACATGCCACCGTACCATGGTGGGGAGAACCAAGGGCTAGGCGACACAGCTCTCTGTCCAGATCCATAGGAGACATTGCTGCCACCAGAACCCCGACCACCGTCGTTCCGTAAACTACCACCTCGACCTTTGCCTTTGTTGTTCCAGCGACGTCCCCATCCCCTACTACCACGATTGTTATTTGTGACTGTTCCAGACGAGGCGACAGTCGGTGGTGTCCCATTGGTATAACTTGAATGAGACGAGAATGATCCTCTAGCCATCATTGCGGCGACATTACTATCTTGTCGTTGAGAACGCTTTACCTCCAAACGCAACATGGACATGTCTTGCAGAAAGTCGGGCATGGGTTTTCGCCGCTGGATGATGGTGGCAATGGTGTCGAAGGAGGCTGGCAATCCATTTGTGCGTTGGAGTACAAGACGGGTCTCCGACACAGTACAACCCACATTCCCGAGTCGATCAGCCAAATCCTTGAGTTTGTTGCAGTAATCATCCATGGAAGCACAATTTTCGTACCTGAGAGAGATGAATTTGATCTCCAGTTCGGCCGCACGAGCACCACCATTATCATGGAACAAGCGCTCAAGTTTATTCCAGGCATCCATCGCAGATTGGTTAGGAGAAACAATAGATAGGGCGAGATCATCAGAGATGGTTGCAAAAATCCATGTGAGCACCAACGAGTCAAGAGATTTCCAATCTGGATCATTCTTGTCGGATGGAGAGGGAAGAGAGGAGTCAATGTGATGCATAACATGGTACGCATAGTATGGAATCGGAAGAATGTTGTCCAATGATCATACTGAACGTTTTCATTGTCGAGAGTGAATCGAACATGTTGTTTGATGTTCGACACATGCAGGATGCAGTTTTGCTTTGGAGGAGGTATCATGGGTACGATCAGCCATGGTAGAGAAGAACAGAGGGTAGCAGAGAAGAAGAAGCAGCGGAAGGAGAAGGGGTGGCTACCAGGAAACGAGAGAAAAAAATTAGGGTTTAGAGTTTTAATTTAGATGAGATACCATACCAGAATTGTGAAAGAGTCCTCAATCAAGGCTCATAAGTTGTATTCATATATATAGGCAATATACAAGGCTATTTAAGGTAATACACAAATCATTACTTAATTATAATTAGATTCCTATTTATATACACTATTAGTATATTGGCATAACAGGAATTTGGAGAGAGAGAGAGAGAGAGAGAGAGAGAGAGAGAGAGAGAGAGAGAGAGATAATACTGGTCTAAGAACCTCCATTTGACTGGAACTTCTGTGATATGAACACCCCTAATGAAAATGCCAGCACAGCTGTTATAACAATTTGCTTGTTCTTCTTTAGTCTCAGCACTGCATTTGCCAACAGCACCTCACTTTTTTGCCTCCAGATATGATCCCCATTTGCATCATGAAATACTTCACTTTGGCTCATCAATTTCTCATTTTCGTTGTCGTAGCCACCATTGTCAAGATTATTATTATCTAGTCTTTTTTCCGTATCTGAATTTGTATCTGCGCTTGGTCTTGGATGATCAGTCAGTTTCTCTTTTTCCTCTCCACTGTCTTGAGTGTGCTTTTTTTTCTGCTCTTTAGTTTCTCCTCTTAATCTCTTGGGGACAGCAACATACAAAATCTCACCCTCAATCTTTCCTGTGATCTTTGCAATATCCGAATTTCCAGGCAGCAAAAACTTTTGTTCAAAGCGCATGTATTTGTTGTCTTTCACCTGCCTTTCTCCACTGACCACGATGTGAGTTTGATTTTCTACTTGAAGCTTCAGATCTTCTCTCTTGAAACCTGGAAATACAAGACGGAGTATGGTAGAACACTTGTACAGAACGCCAGTAATGAAAGTTTGAAGTCTTTATTCATGAAACTCAAGTTATGCATGCGCAATTATGTAGCATGCTGAGGCTGAACATAAAAAAGAAAAGTTGAACGGAATTTTTCACTAAATTTGTCAAGACAAGATCGATAAAAAGCACACAAGGAATAAGACCATATTCTTCCCCTGGAAATGCAAATTTAATGACTAATAGTGCATCAAGTTACCAGGAAGATCGACAAGGAGGTGGTGAGAGGCCGAGTCCTCAGTCCAAGCGGAAGGAGGCACAAATTCTTCAAATATCAGGCGACCTGAGGCCTGGTTATCGAGTCCTGAGGATGTTCCCCTTAAGTTTTCCATTGATTAGCTAGATACGGGAATTATGCAAGTTCAACAGAGAGGCTACGATAGTATTCTGAATGTTATTAGATCTCTTGATATGGTATATATAGGTGACTGGAAATTTTTGAGCAGTTTCATGTTCTTTGATTCAAAAAGATGTTGGAGATATCCAAATACCTTTTCTTGCAAGCTCATGCATTCTTATTCCAAACTTTTGCCTTTGGACTCTAGTTTAGATTGCTGATGAGCTTAGCTTGCCTGATGAACAAAGAGAGATATTTTAGTCTATTCTTTGCTTTCCCTTTGGTTCAAAATGCCCCTGTTAATTATCACCCCTAAACTTGCAGCAAACACTTTACAATGAGGGATTCGAGGCCTAAATCTTTCGGAATAGGGACCTGACCCCGGCTTGTGTCTTTCCAACAACCGTCGACATGGTCGTTCGTTAGCACATAACTGGGAGATCCAGAAGGCAACATTTCGTTTAGGAAGTCACTTGTTGATTAAATTGGGGGAAGAAATGGTCGAGGGTGCTAAATTTGCTCTTGCGCTCATCCTAGTACCCCTGATATGATAATATTACAAGATAAAAGAAGAAATTTTCCCCGAGTGTTTAGAAAGGGAGAAAAAAAAAATTGTTCTATACCTGTAATTTCTTTATGAATTTATCTCAAAATGAGTGTTCATCCATAACTATGAGAAAACAAAATGAATAGAGCTAATTTTGGGATAGAGGGGCTCCTGATCAATAGTGTGATCATGGTAATTTAAAAATTGAGCAACATTTTTTGATCAAGAACAAAAAATGTCACTCATTTTTAGAACAAAAAGTAATAATATGTTTAAACTTGAAATGCATAAACAGGGTAAAAAAAATGTAAAAAGGGATGACTTTCATTAAATGGATTAGTACTAACTTCTCTAGTATAAAATCAATGGTAATATATTGTATTCATTTATTTATGTGATCAGTCGATCATTTACCCCATATATGTATTACTCCTACATGCCAATATTTTCAAGGCTACCATGGCGAGCTTACGTTGAGACCTCTAGTGATAACTTCTTGCATGGTTGAATCTCCAAATGTAGGAAAGCAAATTGACCAAAAGTTTGACCGCTAATGGGAAATGGTTCTCCACTCTTTCCTCCCAACGCCCCATTCTATTTTCAGTTTCTTTTCAACTGTTCTTCTCCTGGTATTTATATCTCAAACATTTGCCATGTAAAAACAAAGGCAAACTGCCTTGAAAGAAAGAAGGAATGAAGAAACAAGCCCCTCATTCATTTGTATATACAATACACATAATTAGGGCTAGCTAGTTTGGTAGGAGTTGAGCATATATCTAGGTTCAACCCTACATTTCTGTACCATTTTTGTTATTTAGAAAAAAAAATAAAAAAGTAAAAATAAAGAACCAAGAAAATTTTGTGGTTTGATATATAGAGATAGAAAATGAAGAGCATTTTCTTCTTTTTGTTCGTGTTCGTCCTAACGGTTACGAGCATAGAGGAGCAGACGCAGGAGAAGGATGAGGAGGTTTGGGAGAAGCGTGCTGAAGAGGCGAAAAAAGCCGCTCACAATGCCTACGAACCTAATCCCGGTGAAGTTTTGGACCATCTCAACCACGGTGTGCACAAGTAAGTTATATTTCTGTTTTTCGCCTGAAGCAGGAAACACTTTGAAATAGCACACATCGGGGCACATGTGATGATGGTTAGAGCACATTGATCCACATCATTTTTTATGTAACATAATTTATTTGATGAAGGGCTGTGGAGGGAAGCAATAGCACACGGAGGGATTTGCATAAATACAATGGCCCTTGCATGGCTACCAACCCTATTGACCGGTGCTGGAGGTGCGATAAGAACTGGGCACAAAACCGGATGAAGCTGACCGATTGTGCCTTGGGGTTCGGTAGAAAAACCACTGGAGGCAAGGGCGGGCCAATTTACACCGTCACGGATCCATCGGACAATGACATGGTCAACCCTAAGCCAGGCACCCTACGCCACGCTGTTATCCAACCAGGGCCTCTTTGGATCGTATTTGATCATCACATGGTGATTAGGCTGAGCGAAGAGCTCCTTATGACGAGCAATAAGACTATCGATGGCCGTGGAGCAGAAGTGCACATTGTCAATGGTGCTGGGCTCACCCTACAGTTTGTGCAAAATATCATCATTACTAACCTCCACATTTACAATATCAAAGCAGGAAATGGTGGAATGATTAGAAGCTCAATTGATCACTATGGATTACGAACAAGAAGCGACGGTGATGGTATATCAGTATTCGGAGCCTCAAATGTTTGGATTGATCATATTTCCATGTCAAACTGCCAAGATGGACTCATTGATGTTGTCCAGGGTTCAACTGCTGTTACCATCTCCAACTGCCATTTTACCAAACATAATGAGGTCAGCAACCTTAACCGCAAACGCAATTCTAGAAAACTATTACCGCATTTTCCTGCAGATACCGACAGTCTACTGGAGCCAGTGTCGTGATCGGAGGCAATAAAGTGGGAACTAACTCTCTTTTATATGATTGTGATGTTAATTCAGGTGATGTTATTCGGAGCAAGTGATAGCTACTCTGGGGATTCGATAATGCAAATAACCGTAGCATTCAACCATTTCGGCAATGGTTTGGTGCAAAGGATGCCAAGATGCCGTTGGGGATTCGTCCATATCTTGAACAATGACTACACTCACTGGCTCATGTATGCTATTGGTGGCAGCAGCCATCCGAGTATCTTAAGCCAGGGTAATCGCTTTAATGCTCCTGTAAATACAAATGCCAAAGAGGTAAGCAACCACTTGTGAACACTAATACAGGACAAACTGTGGGTGTTTTGGTTTTGCATACTTAGATGAGACTTGAATCTAACATTAGGTCATAATTGTGGTGTAGGTGACGAAGAGGGACTATGCACCTGAAAGTGAGTGGAAGAATTGGCTATGGAGATCAGAGGGAGATCTGTTGATGAATGGAGCCTTCTTTGTACAATCAGGGGATCCCAACAAAAAGTTTGCCCACACTTCTGATCTCATCTCCCCAAAGCCTGGATCATATGTCGGCAGGCTCACTCGCTTTTCAGGAGCTCTACATTGCGTTGACAAGAGTCCATGTTAAATATTAGCATATATGCATAATGAAGTAACCGAACACCCATGACAAGACAGTGTACTGTCACGGATGCTCCCCTTGTTCTCACTCCCTGCTCTTGCTTGTTCTGTATATGTCTGTCTGCTGAAGAAGATCAAGATAAAGAGAGGAACCAAGCATATAATGTACATCTGTTTTGTTTGTTGTTTCATTTAGCTAATCCATTTTCCTTTTATGAGATTTTAGTACGATGATGCTCTCTCATTTGAGGGCTTTGCTTATATTGCAAGTGACCTTGCACGACGAAAGTTAGATATTTGGAGCCAGATAAATGCAGTCATCTCATTTGCAAGAGCCATAAACAATGTAATATGAGCGAAAATACTCCAGTGAAATAATACAATGTTAACATGAATGCAATGCAAATATATTCAAATTTCAATGTCAAAAAGAATTTGAAAACAATATATATGAAATCAATCATCATGAAGACAAACTTGGTGTGCTGAATGGAGCAAAATTTACAACAATAAATACAGTTTATGATGATGATAATGAATGAAGGTGGTCAGAACCAAAATGGCCATGAATAGAAGCAACAGTTAGTTGCCGAGATTAAGAACAAATAAAAAAATTGTAGACCTATAATTTGGTATAAAGTTGAAGTTGACGCGGTGTTACTCATGAGATAATGTTGCTTGTGAGATCTGCTTCAAGTGACTCTGTGCAAAGTATGATCTTCTCAACTGGACAGGAATCTTACATTTTTGGTTCCTTTTATACATCTAAGTCTGTCACTTTCACTGGTTGAAATGAAGACATTGTATAGGACACTCTGTCAGCATAGCAACATTGAGAAGTATCGCTGGTTAGATTTAATGTCAGAGCCACTAACCTTTTCAGTTATTTCAATTAATAGCAATGGCATCGCCCTTCTTTGTATTAAGGGAGACGGCCTCAAGCTTCATCAACTTGGTGAACTGCAGAACGTAACAAAGAAATCAAAAGGGCTGTTAACTCCATTGACCTTTAAAGTGCTATAAAATAATTCTACGAGGAAGATCTGAACATGTTCATCAACGCACAAAAAGGCATTAAGCAAAATCATTTAACAAGTGGATAGTGTGGGAGACCACACACGAAGACGTCAATGCAAGTTATGCTACTACCATACTGATTTTGTCCATTCCCAGATGTGGGTGTGCATAATGAACAAACATTCACAATGCACAAGGATAAGCCTATTACAAACCTGAGATGTCTTCAGTTCCAGTTCCTCCCACTCTTGAGATGAATCACTTCCTTCCACTATTCCTGTTCCAGCATATATTGACACACCAAGCCCCTAGCAATTATTTGCAAAAGAATGTGATTAATGATGCAGCCATCAACCAGAGTGATATTACGCTAGTGGTTACTGGTTGAGCCATTCATATGAAGATCACAGTACCTCTATGACTATTGACTAACAACAAGCTGTTTGAGAAAGGGAATTTTGTTCCACTAGATTATTTTCTCTTTCGTATAAAGATGCAATACCCATGCATGCACATGCACATGCACAAATCACTAATTTATTACCAGAACTTTCAGTCTAGCATCTAATGTAAATTTCTTATGGGACGAATGCTACTTCACTCACCTTTCCCACTAAGGCCGATCTTATGCCAACAGCAAACTCACTCTCCCCGCCGCCAAACCAACCAACAGGACCAGCATACATTCCTCGATCAAACATTTCTGTATAATATGCAGTGACAGTAAGTAGAGCAGACGCATGACAAAATTGCTCAATGTACAGCAATATTTGCAGATTACTGTGTATCTCAATTCCCATAAAGATGGAAAAAACCTCAAGTTTTTCAATCTTAGCAACCATAAGTTACGGATATCGTCCCTGACTCCCTGTTATACTTCTACATGTATCAAATCATCTTTAGACCCTGATGTTATCCTCAAATCTGACGCTAGGGGCCCAATGCTCTAGGACAGTCGTTCACTCCATGCATCATAAGGAAGAATTTTAGTTTAAATGAGCTTAACCAAACAAGGAAATAAGATCTCTTAAAGATTTGAATTGTTTTGGAAAAATGAAGGGAAAGAACAAGAACCCAGAACTTAGTAGTAAGTTCTTATAATTGCATTTTATTGCCTTCATTACTGTCGTCAGTAGAGCCATCAAATTGTAGCTTTATCAATGCATTAGCTATGGCGCAATGTTACATTTACAAAGAGAAGCACACCAAAAGTCACAAAAGCTCGTTGGCATTTTTTTTCTAGCGATAGGTTCCACAAATTTATATGGAATAGATGAAGCTACTAAACACGAACATGCAGTGAAAACAGGAAAAGAGGACAAAGCATATACATGTACCAGTTTCTGATATCAAAATCCGAGCCTCTTCAGTAGGGAATCCACAAACTGCGGGACTTGGATGAAGAGAAGACAAAATATCGAACTGAAAAGGGGAAAATGAGCATTACTGAAATATTTTACTGAACCAAGACAGAGCACCAATTAACTCAAAGTATGAAGCACTAACAAGCAGATAGTAAGAGTATGAACTGCTTCAGCAACAGAAAGCAAAAGTGAAAATTAAGGACAGAATTATTTCCTTCCTATGTACATGGATAAAGCCCCACTGTCAAACAAAGAAAGGTAAAAATAAATAAATAATGATAGAACTATTTTCATGACTTTTACCTCATCATGCTCGCTTCTGAGTTTCCCTGTTAATCGCGCGTAAAGATGTTGGACTCTTGGGAACTTCCGAATTGCTTTCTTTGGTTCAACCAGTACTGTCGTACATACGGCCTAGATGCAGAAATAAGCATAAAATGACTTAACAAGCGCAAACGATAATATTCCAAATAAAAGGGTATTACGCTAGCAAGTGTCCCAAAAAAAGCTCCAAACTCACCTCTAATTTACTTCTTATGCACTCCCGCACTATTGAGAACTCGTGATGGTCCTTCGGACTGCAAAATAAATTAAATACAATAAATGTTTTAAATCAAGGCATTTTTTCACAACAAAAAATGCAATATATATTACCATAGGTGATTAAACAAATTTATAATTTCAGCTACATGAAAATCTTAACACGAGAAAATTATAAAATTAACCTGGAAAGTAAATCAAGTGCTATCTGAAGATCTAGTGCCTGCAATTCACCTCTAGCTCGTGTCCCAGCCAAAGCCTCACTATAGATGTTGAGTCTGTTCCGGTGAAATAGTTGTTCTGGCTATTCACGAAGTTTTCGATAAGTGATTAACAGTAGACAGAAACTTAATCTCAGCATCAGGTGAAGTATCTTTGAAATTGTGGTGATGAAGGTTTAGAATATAGAAACTTGGTCTCAGCAACAATAAAGCATATTATATAGAAACTTTCATACACACTCAGTTTCAAATGTAACCTGTAAACAAAATGATTGGAAGCTAAAGCTATTCTTCCTGTACATTGGGAGGAAGGGGGGAATGGGGTATTGTCCTCCCAGACATGTCGCTATGACTTACTACAATCTGTAAGTGAACGTACTCGGAAGGGATTTAAACAAGGTGAAAATGCAGTCAGATGATGGAATTCTACTAACAAGAAATCCAGTGATGACAAACACTCCCAAGCTCCCAAGCTATAGATATACCACTCTAACAGGGGAATATAGCCAGGATCCAAGATCAACCGTTGAAGCTTATGCCTCTCAGAATCATGTAAGAATCTCAGATAGTGCATCTGAGCCCCAGGGATCGTGCAAAATTATATTACACTTCAAAAGAGATCTTTTATCCGTAGCATGAATGAAGAGTCCAGAAATCAGGAAAAAGGACATAAAAGATTCGGAAACTGGATGCATATGTTTAGGCGCAACATTTCTGGTTGCACTTACAGTGTTCCCAATAAATGATGGTGCATCAGGAGGCTGAAGACAGAACTGGTAAGCATTTCTTCCTTCAACCTACATGCACAAGGTGCATCAAATTTGCTTAGCCAGACACGATACATTCAAACTTCCACACAATTTATAACTAAAGGAACAACACCTGTAAAGATGCCAACCATGCCAACGGATCAATATCGGGAGAAGTCCTAACTATGCTGCTACGTGCAAGTACTACCTAAATTATTGGAATACAAACAAGTTATCAGCAAACGAAGTGAGAAACAGTAGAAAGTAAGAGCGATGAAGGAGAATGGAACAAAAAGAAGAATAAATTATTGAAGTAGTACCAAAATTGGGGATACCGAATCATTTTTACCATTTCTAAAATCATAACAAGGTTAAAAAAAAACAATTTTAAGCTGTCACCCAAATAAGCTAACCACAAGAACCATTTCATGAAATCAGCTATTACTAGATATGTGAAAACACTAAATATGCAGTGGGAAAGGAGACAAAAAGTAGCTAATAAGAAAACCTTAATGAGTGGAGAGTTGCTTTTGTTTATCATCTGCAAAGCTCTGTTAACACCAAAATCCCAAGATATTTTGCAGGGAACTTGATTGTTACTAAGTATGAATGTGTTGGGAACTTCTTTTTGTAATGTCACAATGGAGGAGGAAACCTGCATGCATATGTAGACCTTCAGATCCATGTTTTCCAATTTGCAGTGATATAATAAAAAGGAAACTGTTTTGCAAAATGCGGCTCCCTAGGACACCACAAGTTGCACTAGCAGAAGAAAACGCAAGGAGCATAAATTTATGCAGCAATAAGGAGATCAAGAGTCTAAGATTCTAAGAAAAACATGATTGAAAGTTATACATACATTCGACTGGCTACTTAAAGTCAGTTGACAGCATACTCCACTATAGCACATTAGGCCTGTGAAGCTGTTGATCAGCATGAAATAGCTCAAGGGCTTTTCAAGGATTATGTTAAATCTTGTACATTCAAGTTGTCTGGTTGTGTTGATTGTTTTGCTGCTCCTATGTATATCCAAACTCCAAATTACTATGATACGTGTGTCCCATTAACAAGCAGTGTTAACTGTTAATGTTACTTTCTTTCTTTTCCTTTCTTCTTCTTTTACTTGATGCACAAAAAGTGGTATTGGTGTGAAATGGCTTGTTGCATAGCAAAATGTAAATGACTGAACTCACCTCAACGAGCCCGGGCCTCTTGGTGGGGCGAGAAAACAAAGAAAGAAGAGAGAGAGAGAGAGAGAGAGAGATGAACCTTTCTCATGGTGGCTTGAAGTGCAGTGATTGCCTTCTCATATGACCACGAAAGGGAATTGTCCCACGCAAGAGTCATGGCCAGAATCGAACTTCCATCAAGCTCATTAAACTCAATCTGTGATCACGGATCTACTCAACATGAGTCGTCCATATATAGTACTAAGAGTAAAACAATACACTGCTACGTGTTACCACATAAATTTATCAACAAAAACATAAGAAACCAAAACACACAGAATGCAATTTATGTACCTGTGGAACCATGAAGTAAAATGAGCCAAAAGCCTCCCATTCAGATGATATTTTAGCCCTTGCATCAAATCGGATGGCCCCGTAAGCACGAATCAAGGGGCATTTCTTTGAGAGGAACCTTTAATTTTAAGTAATAAGGATTCAAATCCGAAAATGGTGTTAACCCACAGAAAACAAAAAACAGTGGGAGATGAATAGTGTGGTAGAGTAGAGTAGAGAGCACCTCTTAATAGCGCGCCAATCGTTGAAGGAGAAAGGATGGAAATGGCGGAAAAAGACAGCAGACCCCAAACCAGCAATGCTGACCAAATTGCCCTCACCGGAATCATTATAATGATTAGAACCGTTTCCTCCATTGAGCGGATCAGCAATAGACAAGTCAGGGTAACCGGAGATACGTCTGCCGGAGAAAAAGCATCGGGGCAGTTGCTGGTACTGTTTCTGAGCCCTAAGCCAGTCTATTGCTTCTATTTGTTCTTTGATCGGCACCTTAATTTTCAGAAAAACCGTTTCAGCCCTTAATTAATCCAGCTACCATTGAGTTGCGAATTCAGTAATGGTTGCTTCATAGGATTTTCTCCGAGCCATAATTTTGGATAGAGGATTCGGACTCATCCTCCATGCATTACGGCCGGGAGAGTTTGCTATTTCATTCGAAAACATTTATTTTTTAAAAAAAAAAACTTTCACAATTTTTTTTCTTTTTCTTTAGTTTTTTTAATCAAATTCAAAATATAATAATTTTGTAGCATATTGTAGAAAAAAATTGTAAATTTAGTATTATTTTTATAAAATTAAAATTAAAATTTTGAACTTTTAAATATGAATTGTTCGCTTAGAAGAAATAAAATACTAGTTACTCGATAAATTATAATTATCAACTTCTTATTCATAAATTAGATTTTAATTTTATGTGTTTAGTTGGATAAAATTTACACAAGACTAATAAAACAGTTTTCACTAAAGATCGAGTCAAGAAATCTATATTATATGTTGTGATATAATATAATATTTTATAATAGTTAAAATAAAAAAATTGATAAGAGCTAAAAATAATAATAAAATCTATTAATAATCAAAAATTAAATATTACTCCCTCAGTTCTATAATACTAGTCCTTTTAGATTTGTGCACATATATTAAGAAATAATTTACATGGACAAAGTTACCCTCATTAAATACTCTCTCTTTATTAATGAGAAA
>JAOTQG010106866.1:0-12559 GCA_025631175.1 Iris virginica
TTGTAGCGTTTCGTTAGCCCAGACTAACGTTCGAGTAACTTGTAAAGCATAGGGAGGTGAAGCCTATGAAAAAATTATACAGGGGGGTCTTCCCTAAAACCCGAAAAGCACAGGGGGTCTTCCCTAGTTAACCCTAAAATCATAGTCCTCCCCGACCACGTATCATTTTGAAGATAAGAATTTCTGAATAATTTTATAGTCCGCGTTAAAGTAAAAAAGAAAAAGAAAAAAGAAGAGAAATCAACATGGGAAAAGACAAAAGAAGGCCGGGATTGAGGAACGTAAATTGGTCATATCTCCCACTCACTTGATGATTGATTTGTCCATCGAATCAAATCAAAGTTAGCTTTGCTTTTTTTTTTGGCTTTTTCTTTTTTCTTTGTTTTTTCAAATAATATTTTCTACTAAAATATTCGAGCAAAAGTTAAAGTTATCTTTTCCATTTCTTTCTTTAGTGCCGCATAGAAAATTTTTTCTTCATTTTAATTTTAAGTATTTTGAAAGCTGACATTTTTTCACCCGTAACATGTCATGATTATCGTGGGCACTTAATTAAAATAAACGGAGAAAGTATATAATTATTGATAGTTATACACAATCATCGATAACATATATAGTTTCGTCTTTTTAGTCTGAAAATTTGAATTGGCATTATGAGATTAAAGGTCCGAATAACATACAATTTTTCTATGTAATTTATCACTTATATTAATACTTAAATTTTCTTTTTTATATGAATAAATAGTTTGAGGACAAGGAAGGACCGGCCTTTAGAATAATCCGTTAATAATTAAATAAAACCATTGATGAGATTAACAAACCACTTAGACATTAATTAAAAAAAAAAATTCATATATAGAATTACATTAAAAGAACACCAAAAAGTATATGACCAACTTATATATTCTAAAGATAAAATTGAGAAATAGGCTCGATCTGCCCACATGGCATATATCATAGTGGTAAAAGGAGAGGGTTGATAGGGCTCAGCGCGGTAGTGTGCAGGGTTTGATTCACCCTGGCTCCTATGATGCACATCATGTGATTTAGGTCCGATCTGCCCCCATGTGCTCATGGTGGTCCATATTCATATTCGTAAGACACCAAAAAAAATAAAAAAAAAATAAATAATGAAGATTACTTGTACTTTTCAAATTGTGAAACTTTTTGGCCTTTGAAAGGGATTGAAAGTGTAACTTATTTTTACTTTAAAGAGTTTAAGAATCAATGGATTTCCCCACGGAATCAATAATTGTAGTTATGGAAAAAAAAGGGGATTAATTGTAGTCATATGGAATTATGGATAACAAATTTTGAGGAGTATTTCAGTATTAATTATAGAGCTATGAATTCACTGAGATACAAAAGTTTGATTTCTTTCAACCCCTTTTATATTAATATAACATCTTGCTTGATCACTTTTCGATCAATCCAAATCATTTAATTTCTAAATCAAGATAACCGTACAACTTTTTCCAAACGTACTCAATTCAATTACAAAATAACCTCTCTCTATGCTTTCCGTATTTTCATTTACGATTCAAACAATAAGGCATCACCATGATGCAACATATTTGTTCTCAAATAAAACATCAAATATGAATTAATGAACGGAAAAATAACACTTGATATTATGATTGTTTAAATCATCACCTCTTAAACATCATTAGATGCTACAAACAAATTAGCGACCAACCAAAATTAAACTACAAGGGGGGCAATTGGAGTTTACCCCCCTTTTATTCTAGTCCCACTCCCAGTAAAACAGGAACATACATTGACTCCTTGACATTCCCAGACGTACGTCAATGGAGAAAATAATGCCAAAGAAATTTTACAGTAAATCAAAGGCTCCCCTTTGAATACTGCAAGTCAAGTTTCTACCTACGGTGACATTTTTCAAAGATTTTCATATGCTTTTTTACATACGAAAAACAAATGAAAATATGCTTACAGAATTATTACACATTCCTCTAATTTTGGAACCTTAATTAACACTATTTATACAGGACAGGAGTAATAAACTCAAATAAATATTATTCACCATAATAGAATAAGGTACAAGTCCCTCGAGCAAAAAGATTCCCGGAAAAGTACCTTTTTATTTTTAAAAAGCAAATGTGTGTTTGGATGAGTAGTTTTTTCATTTGATTTTTGAGTTTTTGTAATAATTAAAATAAAAAGTAAGAGAGATAGAAAGAAAACTTGTGGCACCAATGAGAAAGAAAAATCAAAAAATAAAAAATTTGGATAAAAAACATCGAGAAGAACACACCCTTGTATAAGTATTTTTGTAGGTTTCAATTTTCAAATAATAGGGGATTAGAAAAGGTTGTGGACCGTAACAGTTACTACTTGTTACCAATAGTATTCCTCTCTCTCTCTCTCTCTCTCTCTGCCCCAGCGGTTCCATTTGCTTTGTAGATTTGGTGTTGGTGGGTCGACTCAATCTGCTCTCCTGTTCCTAATCTTTCCCAAATTTTATATTTATCAAATTCCCCCACTACTATTTCCTCTTTACTGGGTTTGTGATAAGTTCCTGTTTTGCTCTCATGCTGTGTTTCTTGATCTACTACTAGTTCTACTCAGAGATCTTAAGAGACAGAGACACCATAGAGAAAGAGATGGCGGACGAAAAGCCTGAAGTTCTTGAAGCTGTGTTAAAGGAAACTGTTGATTTGGTAATTGGATCTGATTACTTTTTTCTTTTCTTTTCTGGATATCACTGATAATTGTTTTGTGTAAAATTTGTTTCTTTAAAGAAATTTTCAATTGGGTATTGAAAACTGTTGGTAATTTTCAGGAGAGCATACCGGTGGAAGAAGTGTTTGAGAATCTGAGATGTAGCAAAGATGGGCTCACCAGTGATGCTGCTCAAGAAAGATTAGCCATTTTTGGTCATAACAAGCTTGAGGAGAAAAAGGTGCTTTCTTTGTTGAATCTTCTGGCTGTTTTAGAATTGTGTTTTTGATTTTGAAGAACCTTTCCGTTTGCTTCACAAATTCACCAGTTTTGGTAGTGGGTGGGTTTGAACTGTTGTGCAGCTTGTGCTGTCGTAGCTACACTATCTTTTTGGTTCATCTTTAAGTATCTATTCATTGGGTGTGCGTATCTGGCCCTCTTTTGCAGCAATTCTTAGTCTTTTATTATTGTAGCTTTATAATGATTTCAATGGTAAGGCTTGAATCTTTATAATAATTTATCTTTTTGGTGAGTCCAGGAGAGCAAGTTCTTGAAGTTTTTGGGCTTCATGTGGAACCCCCTATCATGGGTTATGGAAGCTGCTGCTATCATGGCAATTGCTCTCGCCAATGGAGGAGTAAGTACTTTGTTTTCGTAGATTTCTAATTAATACAACGTTTCACATTGTTAATTCTCACTGACATATTCATGTATTGTCTACTCCTCCCTGCAGGGGAAACCTCCTGATTGGCAAGACTTTGTGGGTATCATTACTTTGCTTGTGATTAATTCGACAATTAGTTTTATTGAGGAGAACAATGCTGGTAATGCTGCGGCAGCTCTGATGGCTCGTCTTGCTCCAAAAGCCAAGGTTTCACACTTATTTGCAATGTTAATGTACCTGATACATTATTTTCTATGTTTGCTATCTGGTGTCAGTTTGCAGTTATAAGCAAGTGCCGAGTTGGTTATATTGATATGATATAGTATATGCGTGCGTGGAAGAGAATATGGAAATATACTTAAGAAAGTGCATACCTGGGATTCACATTGATCATGTTTAATATTAACTCTGTTTGAAGGTTCTTCGAGATGGAAGATGGAATGAAGAAGATGCAGCTGTTTTAGTGCCGGGGGATATAATAAGCATAAAACTTGGAGATATTGTTCCCGCGGATGCTCGTTTGCTCGAAGGTGATCCTTTGAAAATTGACCAGGCAAGCATGCTAGTAGTTTTAGCTTTCCTCATTTTTGTTGAGTTGGCTAAGCTAAGCAATTTGGGCTGAATTTTGTAATCTGGGCACTATTCAGTCTGCCCTAACAGGAGAGTCTCTACCTGTAACAAAAGGCCCTGGGGATGGCGTCTACTCTGGTTCTACTTGCAAACAGGGAGAAATTGAAGCTGTTGTGATTGCCACTGGTGTCCACACCTTTTTTGGGAAGGCTGCTCACCTGGTTGATAGTACAAATCAAGTGGGCCACTTTCAGAAGGCAAGTGATGGGAATGCAGTCTGTGTTTGTATTGTGTGCCGACGAGAACTTAAATTCTGATTTTCTTTGTTTTCTTAAGTAGGTATTGACTGCAATTGGGAATTTTTGCATCTGTTCTATTGCCGTGGGGATGGTTGTTGAACTTATTGTGATGTTCCCAATTCAAGACCGGAAGTATCGCCCAGGAATTGATAATCTCCTTGTGCTTCTCATTGGGGGAATTCCAATCGCCATGCCCACAGTTCTATCTGTAACAATGGCTATTGGTTCACATCGCCTAGCTCAGCAGGTTTGCTAGGTTCTCTGCTTTTTGTAATTTACTGTTCTGTATTAGAAGCCTTGCATGTAATGCTGGAGGTGCTGATTGCAGGGTGCCATTACTAAAAGAATGACGGCAATAGAAGAGATGGCGGGCATGGACGTGCTTTGCAGTGACAAGACTGGAACTTTAACTCTAAACAAACTTACTGTTGACAAGAATCTTATCGAGGTCAGTTAATGAGTCTTGGTCTTTGGTTACTGATCATGCCTATTGTAACTGCATGCCTAACTGGCCAATTTTTCTTCAAGGTATTTGCCAAAGGAGTGGACCCCGATACTGTTGTTCTGATGGCAGCTCGAGCCTCCCGAACAGAAAACCAAGATGCTATAGATACTGCCATAGTTGGAATGCTGGCTGATCCGAAAGAGGTAATTTCGCCAAGCACAACCTTCTTTAAATAAGGATTCGCTTAGTAATGCTTCCTTGCTTTTATTGGAACCTGGCAGGCACGTGCTGGCGTTCAAGAGCTGCACTTTCTTCCCTTCAACCCTACTGATAAGCGGACGGCACTAACTTACCTCGATAGTGAGGGTAAAATGCACAGGGTTAGCAAAGGTGCTCCAGAGCAGGTCTATATCTATATCTCGCCTCTCCCCACCAAAAAGTGTTTTTGTACTTTCATGTGGCTGTCAGTTGACATACTTTTTTCCCTTCATATTGTTGTAGATTTTAAATCTCGCGCACAATAGGTCAGACATCGAGCGTAGGGTTCATGCCGTCATTGATAAGTTTGCAGACCGAGGTTTGCGGTCACTTGGAGTAGCATACCAGGTACTTAGTTTCTTTTATCCTCTTGCTAATGTACCTCCTTTGACTAGTACAAGTGCTTTAACGTTTTTGCTTACGGAAACTTAATGGAGCATTCTGTCATATTCTATATAGGAAGTTCCAGAAGGAAGGAAAGAGAGTGCTGGAGGCCCATGGCAGTTTATTGGTCTCATGCCTCTCTTCGATCCACCCAGGCATGATAGTGCGGAGACAATACGCAGAGCTTTAAACCTAGGAGTAAATGTTAAAATGATCACAGGTGTGTCCTTTTTCTTTCTTTTATCTTCCAATGAAAATTAGTTGTCTGCAAGTAGATTTGTGCTTGCCAATTTCTTTCTTTCGTTTATCTTTCTTCTTACATCATATGTATAATGACTTTTATGCGAATTTTCTTTCCCAAAACCATTGAATTAGAACTTGAATAGTGCGCGATTTCCTCCACGCCTATTGTTTTCTTCATAAATAAGTAGTGAGAACCCAAGACTTCGTATGTATATGCACGGCTCGACTTAGATGGTTGAGACATATCCTTTTCTCGTTGTGTCCTCTCTCCTTTAGTCTTCTGATGTTTCAAGTTGCTAATTCTTGAGGCAATTTTTTTTTTTTTTTTGCTTTGCTAATTCTTGACACATTCAACAGGGGACCAACTGGCGATAGGAAAGGAAACTGGGCGCCGCCTGGGAATGGGAACTAACATGTATCCATCATCTGCTTTACTGGGACAGAACAAGGATGAGTCAATCGCTGCTTTACCAATTGATGATCTTATTGAGAAAGCTGATGGCTTTGCCGGTGTTTTCCCTGGTACACCTTTTGCTTTATTGTTGACTTATTATTCTTTTATCATTGTTCGTCATTTATCTCATAGAAGTTTCTTATATTCCTTGCTTCTCATTGTTATTGTTACTCATTGTTATTGTTACAGAACACAAATATGAGATAGTGAAGCGCTTGCAAGCCAGAAAACATATATGTGGAATGACTGGGGATGGAGTTAACGATGCTCCTGCTCTCAAAAAGGCTGATATTGGAATTGCCGTGGCTGATGCAACTGATGCAGCCCGTAGTGCTTCTGACATTGTTCTGACTGAGCCTGGCCTCAGTGTTATTATTAGTGCCGTGTTGACTAGCCGAGCAATTTTCCAGAGGATGAAGAATTACACAGTTAAGTACTAGTTTTTGCTGTGGTTTGATTCCCCTAAAACATGATTCTCTCTCCATTGTCAACGGTTTTCATTTGCTTTAACCGTGACTTATCAACGATTCTCTTTTTGTTATTGGCAGATTTATGCGGTTTCTATCACAATTCGTATTGTGGTGAGTAATCTATACTCATAAAAGTTCCTACTTGTTTGTTTCTTTTGGGGGTTTCCATTAAATGACCAAGTTTCGTGCTCTCCTCTTTGACAGCTTGGCTTCATGCTACTGGCCTTGATATGGAAGTTTGACTTCCCACCTTTTATGGTGCTCATCATTGCCATCCTTAATGACGGTTCGCTCCTCTTTCTATTTTGACATCTTTAATGACCCATAATACTCTTACTAGCAATAATGAATGAGAATTTATCTTTGAATGGCTTATCAGATACTTTTTATGCATCTCACTAGCAGTTGTTTCATGTCAGGTACCATCATGACAATATCAAAGGATAGGGTGAAGCCGTCTCCTCTGCCTGACAGCTGGAAGCTGGCCGAGATTTTCGCGACGGGCGTTGTTCTTGGTAGTTATTTAGCAATGATGACCGTCATATTCTTTTGGGCTGCATATAAAACAAATTTCTTCCCGGTAGGCAAACCTTCTTTTATTTATTTAGTTACATTACATGCCAAGTTTTTTCCTAATGGACCTCGTTGCCTGTAAGCGTGCATGTTGAATCATCAAAAATTTGATTAATTGACTTTCAGTTTTTGTTGGTAAAATTTCCATTTTATTTTTAATGCCGAGTACCTGAAGCACCACTATTGACAAATTATTTCAGCGGGTATTTGGGGTGTCAACTCTTGAGAAAACAGCTAATGATGACTTCAGAAAGCTTGCTTCCGCCATTTATCTCCAAGTCAGCACCATCAGTCAGGCCCTCATTTTTGTTACCCGTTCGAGAAGTTGGTCATTTGTTGAGCGTCCTGGTGCACTGCTTGTGGTTGCTTTTGCGATTGCTCAATTGGTGGGCTAAATCTCCATTTCTCGATACATGTTTTTGGTGAGTTTTGTATGTGAAGAGGATGCGGAACCCTAATCTTTCCTTTCTCCCAATTGCGCAGATCGCTACACTGATCGCTGTGTATGCGAATTGGAGCTTTGCAGCAGTTGAAGGAATTGGATGGGGCTGGGCTGGCGTGATCTGGCTTTACAACATTGTCTTCTATTTCCCTCTTGACATCATAAAATTCTTCATTCGCTATGCCCTGAGTGGCCGAGCATGGGACCTTGTTCTTGAACGAAGGGTATGCATACCTCTGCTGTCTTAACTTTTAAGTGTCTGAATCCCTGCCCTCGACTCTTATTGATGGCTATTATCTCTATTCTTGCAGATTGCTTTCACTAGACAAAAGGATTTCGGAAAAGAACAGCGTGAACTTCAGTGGGCCCATGCACAAAGAACCCTTCATGGGCTTGATGTACCAGACACCAAAATGTTTAGTGACCGCACTAATGTCACTGAGCTCAATCAGATGGCTGAGGAAGCCAAAAGGAGAGCTGAGATTGCAAGGTAAAACTGAATTTATTAGTACCTCCAAGTTCCTAGTATAGGTGAAGCCTTTGCGTTTCCCTTTTCCTGATTCGTTTGTTTCGTCATCAATTGCAGGTTGAGAGAACTGCACACACTGAAAGGGCACGTTGAGTCGGTGGTTAGATTGAAGGGTCTTGACATAGAAACTATTCAGCAAGCATACACCGTCTGAGAGAGGAAATATAGATCTTATAGCACAATTTTACTGGTGCTGAGGGTAGAGACATTACCAGCATGTAGTTGTGAGTTACCTCCAAAACAACCATTTCTAATTAGTGCAAACCCCTGTGCTCTTTTTTTTTTTTTTTTTTTGCCTTTTATCATTTCTGTCTTCGTCATCATTTTGGCTCACAAATCCTTCCATTCAATGCTGGACCTGGAAGAAAGTACTCGTTTATGCCAAAATTTATTGTCTATATTGGAAAGGTTTTGGCCTTTATTATAGTATTTTTATGCCACTTGGGGTGTTCTTCTAATTCCCTTTTTTCCTGCTGTTCTTCCTGATAAATTCTACATCTGGTGTTCTATCTCAAATAACAAATCATGTCCATGAGAATGTACATGAGAAGTATACTTGGTCTAGACTCGTAAAGTTGTACTCCCTCCCCCTGTCCCAAAATGAGGGTCAAATGATGAAAATGTAAAGTTGTACTCCCTCCCTGCGTCCCAAAATGAGGGACGAATGATAGAAGATGCGATGAATCCAACTTAGTGTCAGGCTTTCAATTTTCATGCCTTAAAACCATATCAATGATGCCAACGCATTATAATCATAGGTAAAAAGCTTCAAGCGCAATATGGCTGCAGAATATGAAACATCTGCAGTTGTAAGTCACTCTTGCGAGAGGGCTGAGGTCTCTATAATTAACTAAAGGGCCTAATTCCGCTATCTCCGACAATTAGTAGTCCCAAAGCACTCAACAGAAAACCAAATTACCCCAGTTGTGTAGACAAAAGTTTGCATCCCCTGTAGTTATAAGATGAATACGTAGAAGCTCAGATGGATCATGTTTGGAGACATCTATATAGCCATATGGCAACTTGAAATTGCTACATAAACCCTAAACCCTAATCCTGCTCCTTGCTGCTTAACTTCAGAAACTCGCAATCCCTTGAACATTTTTAACCAAGAGTCATTTAGAAGTGTACACTTCAAATCAAATTGATAGGAACCCTACCCCTATATGAAATAAACTATGCTTTTCAAAATTAAAGAAATACGTTTAATTAGCAAAAATACGTTTAATTACCTAAAAAAGAAAAAGGAAACGTATAACAGAATTGAGAATGAGATGCATATTAGAATTGAAATATGAACTATGAACGATCTTTGCTTATAATCTATATATAATCACGTTATATGTGGATTAGTCGCACTTGAGCTTTATTAGTGGCTTCTCTAAACGTATTATCCTTTCAAACTGTTTGGTTGTCAACTTCCTTGCTTTCCATCGCGATTGTACCAGTACTACCTCCGGTGCCTTTGTATCGATACCACTTGGAACACAGTAGAAAGTAGAGCGAATTCATGAACCCTAGAGCTGTTATCAGGTAATAGAAATTGTCCAACCTTCCCTTGTTAAGGTCTTCCGGCAACCAATTTCCATGAGAAGCCCCTTTTGTTGTATGATGAACTATCGAAATCAGGAAACCGTTAAAGTAGTTGGAGACTGAAAAACCACAAAAGAGAAATGACCCGGCAACACTTCTCATGTTTTCCGGAAACTGCTTGTAATAAAACTCGACTTGACCGGTAGCGGTGAAGGCCTCGGCAATTCCAGTTATCAAGAGCTGAGGAAGCAACCAGAAAGCTGACATGGACGAAATGCCACCCCTATGTTCTTCATAACCTAATAGTGGCTTCGTGAGAGCTACATGTCTTCGCTTCTGTTCAACTAAGGCAGCTGTAAACGATGAGAATACCACCAATACTACCCCAACGCCTATACGCTGGAGGTTTGTGATTCCGCCTTCTTTTCCGGTGAGTTTTCTCATCCAAGGGATGAGGATTCGATCGTAGATGGGTAAGAAGAGAGTCTGGCTGAGCGTGGAGAAGATGGTATAAGTTGCTGCAGGGATTCTGTACTTGCCTAGGTTTCTGTTAGATTGAAGAGCTTGGAAGATTACATATTGTTGCTGCTGGATGATTGCAACATGGTAGATAATGGCTGAAGCCCAAATTGGTATTACTCTCAACACACATTTCACTTCTTCCACTTGCTGAATACTGCAAAGTCTCCAAGGATTGACCGCTGACCCATCCGAGTTCACTCGGTCTTCGTGTTTCACAATCGCTGCTTTGCTGAGACATCTGAAACGATATCAAAATCTCAATTAAATTGTATAATGTAACCATTTTATGGGCATGAAAATGCTTTATAAGGGCACCTACAGAGAACTATGTTTGTCAATTTAAGACTTGGGTACCTGAATTGGTCAGTGTATGGAAGGTAGGAATTGATAGACTTGGATGGTGTGAAGTTGAAAAGAGATTGTGAGGGGTTTTCCGGCAGCTTCAACTTCCTCTTCTTAGCGGCTGCCGAAATGACCTGAACTAGGAGAGTGAAAGGGCTGCCCTCGGGCTTCACTTTCACATATATTTTCGTACCAGCATAGAACAGAAAGCATGCCACTAACATAAAACTCGCCGGAACCATTAATCCTATGGACCAACTCTTACTTTGCACGTAAACCACGGCTGTCACAGAGATCAGCTCTGCAAAAGTTAGAGCGAAGAAGTACCAGTTGAAGAAGCTGCTGATTCCCCTTTTCCCAGATTCAGTTTTGGGATTGAATTGATCAGCACCGAAGGCCAAGTTACACGGCCTGACCCCTGCAGCTCCAATTATCATTAGCGCGAAACCGCCTAGTAGAAAAGCCATTTGGCCTTTTGATGGAGAAATGCATTGGCTATCCTGTTGATCCGCGTTGCAGGGAGGAGGATGCAGTCCCTTGAATACTGCCGTTAAGGCCACCACAAACAACCCCTAAAACCAAAAACATAGCTATGTTCTTTATCAAAGCCAGTCACTCAATTAACATAAAAGAAATTTAGGAAAACATGAATCTTTTTATCTCAACCAAGAAGGAGGTGATTGAAGCGAATCCTAGTGTCCTATAACGACCAAAGTAGGTGTCGCAGAGGAAAGCTCCGAGCAAGGTGGCGATGTTGGTGGTGCCGCTGAAGATGCTTAGGAGAGTGGCAGCTGTAATGCTCTTGAGGTTGAAGACTGTGGTGAGATAGACCAAAAGGTTTGAAAGGGTACCAATGGCTCCAAGCTTCTCAAATATCTCATTTCCTGAAAAATTTCACAGATAGTTAACTCCTCAAACTTAACAGAATGTACAAATTAACGCATTCATTAGACTTGGGGGAATATTTATAAGTAGCTTGGTGACACCTAAAATGAAAGGCATGGCCTTCAGTCCCCTATAATTGATCTCAGGTAATTCATTATCATGATCTCCCTCTGCTTTCTTTTCTTTTTTCAGGGTGGCAATATTTTCCATTTAATTTCCTCGTCCGATCGACGTTCCGTATGAGAGATCAGAGAGCGAGAGAGAGAGAGAGAGGTCTCGTTTCTGCACACTATTATAGCAATTTAAGAGGAAGAGATACGATTGAGAGAAATACTGAAGCTTGCAAATTCTTTCTTTGTAAAAGTACACTTCGATGTCCTTCATGCTATCACTTCATCCGTTATTTATAGGAACAAAAAGTAGTGGCTTTTGTCATTCATCATTTTTCAACAAGTCTATGTATATATATACATGTCTGTACACGGTAGCATTGTGTTACGATTGAAGGAAGAACGGTTTATTTACTCGGCAAAAAAAAGAAAAAAGAAAAAAAAAGGAGGCATTTTGATGGATTTCCAGATTTGTGATATGATGCTAAATTGAGTTGATTACACTAGTGTTAAGCAAACAATATATGCTCCAGCCAAAATAACCAATTATATATAATTCATAATATGCTCATCACTTTTGTTAATTTTCTGTAAAAGTTGATGTTTCTATTGACATCACATTACCATGGACCCAAACATACCTCTTGTTCTTGGCAGCAAACACATCTCTCTCTCTCTCTCTCTCTCTCCTCTCTCTCTCTCCGGGGGATATATATATATATATATATATATATATGTGATTGCATGTTAAAATTATAGGTGGAGCATGTGTATAGTAGGAATTGACAATTTTTGTCTCAAATGAAATTTTAGGAAAATGATATAAAAAATAAAATATTATTTGGAACAGAACGTTAATTTAGACACTTATCGTTAATTTTGTATCATATAATATATATATAGAGGTATAGATATGCTTTCGTGTGAGAAATTGTAGTGATTAATAATTGAATGAGACGCATCAAACAAGTGAAGAAGCTGCAAACTTCCAGGAATTAATCATTTGTTTGAAAATTAAGCCGCCGGCTTAGATTTTTCTTTACTCCGGCAAAAAATCAATATGCGCTCCCCACCCTATTCGAAAGAAACAATAAGCTAGCCCCCAGGGCATATACCACAGTGGCAAAGAGGAGGGCGGATAGGGCTCAGCGCCC
>JAOTQG010106888.1:0-12556 GCA_025631175.1 Iris virginica
GAAATTGAGTAAGTTTCATCATATGTTCATACTCATCCTGCATTCTTGATGCACCACAGACACAATTACAGTTACATATACATTTAGGAATGTGCATGAGACTTGTCAGTTGATCCCAAAGTCCTCTGAATTTTATAAAATAGCCATTGATTGACAAGTCTCATTGACTACAAATTAGAATGTTCTTCCTAACTTGATAAATCATTGGTGCATCATTCTGAAAAAATTTGGTAGATAAGTCATCCCAAATATCATTTGCTGTGGTAAAGTAGATCACACTTTCTCTAATATCAGAAGTCATAGAATTAACAACTAAGAAATTATCATATTGTTACATCTGTCCCAGAATGTCCAATATTTAGAGGTCATAGCAGACTGCTTATGTAATCCATTAACTAGACCAATTTTGTTCTTGGTTGACAATGAGCGCATAACATCAATCTTCCATTGACTAAAATTTATGTCACCTAAGGGTTCACTTGTTAGCAGCATGCCAGGATGATCATTCAGATGAAGATATAAAGGATGAGAGACTTGCAATTGAACAATATTATTTTCAAGATCATATTCATCAATTTCATCAGCCATTCCGACAACTTAGGGTTTTATGACCAAACAGAGTAATGTTCAGTGAATTTGCAGTAATCAATCAAGAACAGTAGCGAAAGCAGTAAGAGGTAAAGAATTCAACAATCAGAATAGAAATTACTGATTCGAAGAACTGAATCTGATGTTTGAGCATTGATAGAAAAATCACAGAAAGCCCCAAAATCTTAAGTTTCCAAAGCAAACCAAACCGAACTGAACAAATTGAGTTTTTCAATCAAAGCAAATCACAGGAAGAGATCGATTTGCTCTGATACCATGTTAAATTTCATAAAGATCAATCAAGAATTGCTTCAAATTATCAAATTGATTGAATGAAAAACCCTTAAGTCAAGGGTTCAAAGGTACAGAGTCTCTATGAATGATTAAAAGAAAAAGATTACGAGAAAATACAATATTTACGGCTATTTAACTAGGAGGAAAAAATAACCGCTCCTTAGTTTTAATCTCCTACACTAGACCTTATACTATTTCGGTGCACCCGCAGTCCCAACTTAATTCGGAGATCTGTATTATTCGGAGACCTTGTTATTCGGAAACCTTTAGAATATTGAAAGCCTTCATCAAATAAGCCTTGTCTCAAGTCTTTTGATCATTCATTTCCTTAGTAACATTATCATTATAATATCATGAAACATTGAATAAGAATTTTTAGCAAACCTAACCTACACTCTTCTACCAAATAACACCTTGTAACCTCTTTAATTTAAAATATTAAATTAAAACAACATACAAGTTTATAAAACATTGCTATCATAAATAATACACTTAGATAACAAATAGAAAAAGTATATGCTTATATTTTATAATATAAATTAAAGAAAAATATACTATTTACACTAATTTGACAGTAGAATAGTTTTAGATGGATCAATCGAGATGAAAAAATATACTCTTCACACCTCTCTTTTACATGCAAAATATGCAACCTCACACACACTCGTGCTCTCGAATAAAAAATATATTTTAATTTTTCATATAAATAATATATTATTTAATTATTTAATTTAATTATTTTTTTCTTCCTTCAGAACATTTTCTATTTTTTTTATATTAGAGTTGTTCTTTTCAAACTTCCGTACAATATTTATTTTATCATTTTGCCCAGTAAAATTCTAAAACTAATTATTGTGAGGTCTGCGATTGCAACGAAGAGAGAGAGAGAGAGAGAGAGGAGAGAGAGGGAGAGTTAAGAAGGGAAGAGCAGTGCTGTGAGCTCTTTTATGTCTACATTTTGGTCATATTTTAAGCTCTGAAATCATCACCTTCCCCTCCTCGAACCCTACCGGTGCCGGAGGAGGTAGCAATTTCCGATTCCCCTCACTCCGTGCATAATCTTATATTACATGCAAACATACTACTAACTGAATCTTCACAATTTGATCCCAGTCATATTTCTTTCTCAATTTCTCGGAGGTATCTTCCCCGACTTCTGATTTCACATTCCATTTCTCTCTTTCTCTCTCTGTACTTGCATAAATATGTTCGTACATCTGTTTGTGTGGATATCGATAATTATGTATTCAATTTTTGGTTATTGTGGTGGAAATTGTTGATATTTAGCTTTGAAATTCAGATCTACTTATCTAGGGTTGTGCTAGGGATTTTGATCTTTACTCATCGATCCCCCTTTCCCTTATCGTACACTTTCAAGATTCTACCTTTAACTTATAATTCTGTCGCTTTCCAAACCCACCCCCCCAGTATTTGCTCCAATTTAATATAATTATTATTGTGCTTCCTGTTTTCTGCTTTAAAGTTATGTGGAGATATTGTTTTACTCGTGAAGGATTTAGCTATGAAGTTGGCATCTAAATGCATTTACGACCAATATGTTGCAATGTAAACCTGCCCAAGTAAGTTCTTTACTATCTTGGGGCAACGTTTCTTATTATTCTTTTGTCGCTGTTGCTAAGCAAAGGAAGGGAAGGATAACCTCCTAGGCGCTCCCCCCCCCCCTCAAAGTAGGGCAAATGAAGTCGACTGCCTTATTGATCGGTGTTACTTGGAATGTACATTTAGCTGCCTCGATTAATAATTGAGGTACCCTTTGATGTCATTGTTTTGTAGACCAAGTTATAGAGTCCTGTAACCTGTGTTAGTGTTTAGTGGTGTAGATCAAGTTATGGCATGCTAGCGTGTAGAAGGAAGGTGTTGCTTTCTTAGCCCATGCGAGTCACATAATCATTTTTTCTCCCACTCAACAACTAGGTTTTTTCGCATGAGTGTTTGATAGCATGATTTTATTAACTGTGGCACCTCATATAAGGCTTGTACTTCTTGACAGCTTGCCAAAAGAATAACCTTTCCCTTAGGTCCATCCCCTTGACCAGTGCATACTTTTCTACTGTCCATTAGCCACATATTAGTCGAAATGTATGCTTGGATGGGCCCCAGAATTAGGCTTGATGGAGTTTTGCTTAACTTAGTACAAGTGATAGATGTGACTTTTAACACGAATATCCATTTCTGGGTTCCTGATTGTATCCTGCTAATAAACATGGGGCTGATTCACCGTATTCTGTCATTTTACCATACTCTTTTCTCTTACCAAAGAGAAAATTTATGTATTCTCGTCTCAAGTGGTCCCTTGTATCCTTATCATATGTTGGTAGGCAAATATTTCGTCTGTATTCAGTACCAAATTTTTAGCACTTGATTCAGTATATTTGTTGTTTTCAGGATAAGAGATGGATGGAGCTGGACATGGTGGCAGCAGTGTGGATATGTTCTTACGAAACTATAAGCTTGGGAAAACTCTTGGTATTGGTTCATTTGGCAAGGTGAAAATTGCAGAACATGCATTGACAGGGCATAAAGTTGCTATTAAGATCCTTAACCGTCGCAAGATAAAGAATATGGAGATGGAGGAAAAAGGTACGGACTGTAACTCTGCCGGAGGGGATTGTATAAATTACCTATTCTCTAATGAATGTTTCGTGCCCGTTACTCACCAGTTTCCAAAGTTTAAATGGGCCATTTGCTAGAGCTCTTATGTCTGTCTTTAGTTTTCAGCAACTCAATATTGGCATTATTGTTTCTTCAGCAATCAAATCTGTATAAGACAAAATAAATATTAGTTTGTGAATAGTGATAGTATGTCATAAAACGTTTTGGAATGCTTGAAAATATTTTTTCGTCAAAGACATGATCTTTTTGACAAGTGTGAAATTATTTTTTGTTTCTTTAGTCTTGATGTGATGGTGGAAGTTTATACTTTGGAATCCATTGATCCGTTTCAATTGAAGAGATAAGAAGTTAAAAACAAGTCTGCCCGAAGCTGCCTTTCTTGTCATTATCTCAAAGTTCCATCAATTGGCTTACATAGATTTGCTTTTACTTTACTGGATGTCTTTAGAGCTTCTCGCTTTTTCTACATTTTGCTGGATGATCTCTAAGCTGATTATAGAGCTTGATTCAGTATTGCTCTTGAGAAATTTAGAACTGTCGGAAGAGCAACTGTAGATGTGCCAAATTGTTGAGAATTGTGTCATTTTGTTCTGATGAACCCATGATGAAAGTAGCTCTATTACAAGGCATATGCATTCAGCTAATTGATTTGTACCTACATTTATTAAGAACTTGAAAAGATACCTGCTTGCAGTTCCATTCACATTCGTTGGTAAATCTAAAATCTAATCTCTTGTATAATTCCCTTGTTAAGCCAGTAGCAAAGTCCAGTTGCAATTTTTGTTGAATCTTGATAACAGCGCATTCTCTTAATGCGGGACTTGAAAATCTCTACCTTGCAAGTCTGGGTATCAAAGTTGAGAAGTTGTTGCATGTTATGCTAGAAACTTACAAATCTGAAAATTTAGATGTAATAGATAATGCCGGAACATAAATTTCAAATATTCCTTTTTTTTGTGTGTGTGCTCTTAAATTCTATGCATTATTTGTACCAAATTTCATCAATTTCATATTTGTAAACACGGCTTTTAAATTCTAATCCCCAACACAGTAGCCATTAGCTTTAGAAAGTGTCAAAGCTTGGTCTAACTGCTGGCAACGCAAACTCATGTTTCTGGTTACATTATCTGTGGTTAGCTTGGCATCTTCACTTTATAAACTTCTGCATTGGAGATGTTGACCTGCCTAACATCTTGAAACTGCCCATCTGTTCACCAAGTTTCAACTGTTATTGATTAAATGTGGAAAAGTCATTCACTTCAGAAGTTTTCCTCTTTTCCGAGGTGGACTTTTACTGTATAGTATGCTATCCAAGCATTTGCAAATTTGAAGAACTGATCATGACTTGGTAACTTTCAAGAAAATGTGTCAATGCATATGGTCTTAGAAAGACATAAGTATTAATTTAAAGTCATGAGCTGCAGTATCGTATGTTATAGAGGTGGTGGCTACCCGTGACTTATGATTATGAAATATTCTTTTGAATTTTGAGTACGTTTTTGAGAATATCAGCAACGGGTGTATGTACTCCTGCAGAATATAGCCTTAGTTCCTTAAGAATGATGGTATTCTTGACATTAGGTGTATTAGATGTAGTTTGTCCAAGTCCAAGAAGTCTTGCCCCTTCTTTACACGCTTGGATCCTTTTGTTTTACTTCCTTGCTTGATTATAAGCATTCAGTTTATATTTTGGTCTAATCTAAAGTGAATGCCTGATGCCCAGAAGTGTTTGCTCTTGTTATACCATGTATCTGGAGGTAGTAACATTTTAATTTACGATCAAACTTACTGAGTATAATGCTGGAAAAATACTTTAACAGACAACCTTTCACTCTGATTACGCCACCTATGGGATGAAGGTGGGGAGTAATTTGCTTGATTTCTTGACATCTCTTGTTAGTGGAAATTATTTTATGTATTGCTGTATACATGAGGTTGAGACTACTTAGTAAAGTAAATTCATAATCTATGAGTATTTTGCTGTAAAACTAGAGGGATAATGACATAAGTAATGTTTATCTTGCTACAAAAATAGGGAGTTGACGACATAGTTAATGCTGTCATTGTGTTCTCAATAAAGACTTTCCACTTATATCAGAGGTGTTTTCTTGTTGACTTTTGCAGTTAGAAGAGAAATTAAAATACTAAGGCTGTTCATGCATCCACACATTATCCGTCTTTATGAGGTTATAGAGACGCCAACAGATATATACGTGGTTATGGAGTATGTGAAGTCTGGTGAGCTGTTCGATTACATTGTAGAGAAGGGCAGGTTGCAGGAGGATGAAGCCCGGAATTTCTTTCAGCAGGTAAGAAGTTTCTTAACCATCTGTGCTACTTCTCTAGGTGTTCCTTTTATGTGAAGTAGCAACTTTCATTGTCATTGACCAGTATGTTGGAGCAGATAATTTCCGGTGTGGAGTACTGCCACAGAAATATGGTGGTCCACAGAGATCTCAAGCCTGAGAACCTACTGCTGGATTCCAAGTGCAATGTCAAGATTGCTGATTTTGGTTTAAGCAATATCATGCGTGATGGTCATTTTCTGAAGACTAGTTGTGGAAGTCCAAATTATGCTGCTCCGGAGGTATCGATTAGCTGGCAATTTTCACAGAAATCACTGATAGTTTAGCTGAGAAACGAGATTGGTAACCAATGTTTTCTTGTTGCAACAATGTTTATAGGTTATATCTGGAAAATTGTACGCTGGTCCTGAGGTAGATGTATGGAGCTGTGGTGTTATCTTGTATGCACTTCTTTGTGGTACCCTTCCTTTTGACGATGAAAACATTCCTAACCTTTTTAAGAAAATAAAGGTACATCCACTGAATTTAAGTATGTAAATTTCTGATTGTTCATAAAGGTACATTTACTCAATTTAAGTACATAAATTTTGCAGTTCCGATTGATTAGTTGTAAATTTAATGTAAAAGCTATACAGTTTCTAACGTGGTGCAGTTTACATAGTGAAATCTCAGAATATGTACTAGATGTCATGATTAGAGATAGTGAAATGTTGTTCTTATGCATGAGGATTTTTCATTGATTTTCTTTCTCGGGTTTTTGTTCGACCATAGATGAATTGGCCCCTAACTCATTTTTAGGATTTAACATGTTTCTGGAAGGGAAAAGTGGAGGGGTGCATTAACTTTCCTAAATTTCCTTTGCTTGGAAGGGGGGGAAATTTGGGGAATGGTTAAGTGGAGGGAACTGAAACCTGGCTTTAATCTCCCCCCCCCCCCTCTCTCTCTCTCTCGAGGTCAAAATGATGGAGCTGCTTCCAAGGTCTGCTATACCCTTTATTTAACGCACTAACATGATATATGACTCGTAATTAAACAAAGATATGTAGAAGGGCATAGGGGTAACATATATCATATTTCAAATTTCTGCAACCCCCCCCCCCTTTTTTAAAGTACCCAACATGGAATGATTGCGTTTTTAACCGTGTGTTCAACTAAACAACTCACACAACACGTACGTTCGAAAATAGGAATTGTGGAGAAAAGCACGAGATTAAAACCCTCTTGCATGTGTTTGGGAAGGTTGTTCAGAGTTTCAGAATTTCATTAGAATTAGGTATAATACATAATATACATCCAAGGAAGCTTATCCTTCCTATGCAAGAATACCTGTCTCTTCAAGTTTAACCCGTGTTCACTGTTCATATATCTAAATGACTATGGGGATCTTCGTTTCCAAGGAGTTTCTGAACTTTGATTTTGAGGGGTGATTAATAGTGTATACTGCATCTTCCTGAGACCAGGTAAATCAACCTAAAAATTCCCTCAAAAGTTAAGGTGGAACGAAACACCCATCTCTTATAGATTGTATGCTTCTGCACCATGTTCCTTTTTGTTATCAGTTTTTTTGTAACTTCTGAAAATTTCAGTCTGTTGAACCCCTTTGAAACTGATTTCTACCTGGTCCTTACTTTATCTCAAATTCATCTTTTAGGGTGGTATATATACCCTGCCCAGCCATTTATCTCCTGGTGCAAGAGATTTGATCCCAAGAATGCTTGTCGTTGACCCCATGAAGCGAATGACTATCCCGGAGATACGTATGCACCCATGGTTCCAGGCTCATCTTCCACGCTATTTAGCCGTGCCGCCACCTGATACAATGCAACAAGCAAAAAAAGTATGGTGATACTTTAACTGGGTCATCAACCGGAATAATATTTACTGCTGATTTGTTTATTTTGTGCATATATCATAAAATTTGGTTAGTAACTTCATGCTCTACCTAAATTGGGTATAATTCTGGCATACTCGTTCAAGCATGCCTATCTGAACTGATCAAACGGTAGTGCCAGGAATGCAGGGGGTTATGCTCACTGTGTTGTGGGCCATCTTGCATTGTTTCGTCCACTTTTAGTTTGTAGAGTTGTCATTAGAATGTTATTAATTAATCCAGTAAATTTTATGAAATGGATGGCATTTCCATATTGCTAAATTCATACTTGCACTGTAGCTTATTGATTCAAGGACTTCTCTGGATAAAGTACAAGATGGTAAGCTCAGTGATATCCTTCCACTTACAGCTTGTTCTTTTTACTTTCCTTCCAGACCTTTTCCACTCTTGCACTAAAATGTTTTGAGATAACTCTTACATGTCTCTTTGTACAAGCTGCATGTCTGCTTTGATAACAATTGGTGAATTATATGCTTCCTTTGCTGGACTACTTCTGTTTGGTGCATGAACCTAATTGGGACTTTTGTCACGATGTGAAGTTTTTAATGTCTACTAGTATAAGTCTGCCTTGGATTAATATAGCACTGTGGTAACAGATTGATGAAGAAATTCTTCAAGAGGTGGTTACAATGGGATTCGACAGAAACATCCTGGTTGAGTCACTTCGAAATCGTGTGCAAAATGAGGTGGCTATCTATTTTTTTAGTAATTATGTGTCTCTAATATAACATCACTAATTTCTTGCATATTTTTCAGGGCACTGTTGCATACTACTTGTTACTCGATAATCGATTTCGTGCTTCTAGTGGCTATCTAGGAGCAGAATTTCAGGAGTCCATGGTTTGTTTTCCTTCTTCATATGCAGTTTTTGGCATTAAGTTTTCCGAGTTTAACTGTGTGTACAGGGCCCTTTTTGCCCGTATTTAGTTGTTAAAAGGACCCAAGGGACATGATTGATTTTATCACACAGCGTTCTCTTTGTTTTCCTCTAGTCAGGTTTTGTCAGATTGCTGTTCCGCTGAATTTGAAGCTTGTGTGCTACAGACTTTTGATTAGGTTTTCAGTCTATTTTGTCCTATTTAAACTCATTCATCCCTACTTTTGCAGGATAGCTTCAGCCGTATGAATCCAGCTGACGCAGCAGCCTCGGTAGTTGGGCAACGGCTTTCAGGATATATGGATTACCAAGGGATGGCTGCAAGAACCCAGGTTGAGAGGAAATGGGCTCTTGGACTTCAGGTCTAGTTGATTTTTTTTTTAATTTTAAATCAGTTAATTTCTCGTAACTGGCTGTGTTGGCGTATTGGGTGCACTAGCATGCTATGCATTAGGTCCAATATTTTAATTGGTATTGCTTTGCACCACAGTGCGATGCTGTATTGTCCATGAGTTTCTCCTATATATAAACTGTAAAATGATTTTGTTTTTTTGGCTCTGCTTTGACAGTCTCGAGCCCATCCTCGTGAGATAATGACTGAAGTTCTCAAAGCTCTGCAAGAACTGAATGTGTGCTGGAAAAAGATAGGGCACTATAACATGAAATGCCGGTGGAATCCTGGCATTCCTGGTCATGAAGGCATGGTTAACAATCCTATGAGAAATAATTACTTTGGGGATGAATCAACAATAGTAGAAAGCGATGGTGCTTCGAGATCACCCAATGTCGTGAAGTTTGAAGTGCAGGTAACAAGATTCTTAACTGTCGGAAGCAGTAATATGACATGCTATACTTAACCTATATACACTGAAATAGGAGGACTTGTCTTGTCCATAAAGTCATTTCTCTTGTTGAATTATTGAATGGTTTGGCATGAAAAGTTCGAGCTCATCTGATCGAAGAAAATTTATGGTAGGTTATTTAATTTTGTGCCATATTTCGCCAGGGATCTTACATTGTGATATTTACAGCTTTATAAAACAAGAGAGGACAAATATCTGCTTGACCTACAGAGAGTACAGGGTCCGCAGTTTCTCTTCCTGGATCTTTGTGCTGCCTTCCTCGCTCAACTCCGAGTCCTTTAAATGCGCTATTGAAGCCTAACAAGGAGTCCATCTTTCTCCGGGTATCTCTTTGTATGCTCGTGAAGGAAAGCCAACGCTGTATATAAAGGAGTCTCCTCGTATGGGTCATCTTATTTTCCGTTTTTAGACATTTTCCAAGTTTTATTCATAGGTGACCGTCGTGAGCCAATCTTTTTGCTGACTCACTAGGAGTTCCGGCTTCTGCCACGACCACGTTTTGGTTTTTAACTTTGTAACTGATTAGTTCTCAGATTTGTCAACTTTTAACTTGTAACTATGTTTTCTCTTACGGTATTATATGATGAAAAGAATTTTGCAAAAGAAAATAATTCAGTTTGGAGGCTGTTTGTAAAAATGTAATGCCTCCATTACTGCCTGAGTCAATTATCTGGGTTATTTACCACAAGGAGTTTTCAGCTGCTCGCTGGGCATGGTAAATTTCAAATTTTCTTTGCTACTGTGTGTCTAAAGATTTATGCCTCCGACGATACGTCTTCTGCAGGCAACTTGAGCATTCCTCTAGTGACATAGAGACCAAAGTTGCTCTTGAGCTATGATTCGTCGTCAATGATGTGACAAACCCTTCAAACCCATTTCAACGTGAAAGTATGGAAAATCTTTTGGAATTGAGCCGCACAGCATTTTCTCACTTGGGTTGGCTCCACCATTCTTCTTTCGCTTTATCAATCGCCTTTTCAAAGTAGAGCGGTGCCTGTCTTGCAAGTTCTTGCAGCCAAGGGATGCACTCGACCACATAAATGTCGCCGTGATTGTGGCAACCCCATAACAGTTTCAATGAATATTAGATCCATCTCTTGCTTTGCAAGCATCATGATAAGGCACTTCTTGAAGTTCCGTATTTCATCCCACACATTATTGTCTACGGTCCGTATTGGCAATATGCAACTGTGACCTGGCGCTATGGGCTGCCATTGAGGTAGCATCAGATAGACAACAAGATGGCTCAGTCTATCGGGATACTCAAAGCAAAGGTTGCAACACTCTTGTTGAGATATGATGTGTCCCAACGCTAATTTTCTCCCTTGACTGCGCACCATTTCCTCCCTTTCTCTGTTTATTTCTCCTCGGTCATAATCATTTTCATCATCTGCCCGGCCGGATATACCTCTGAACTTATTTTGAACCATCGTTTGAGCGAGATGCATGTCAGCAGACTCAGCACCATCTTCTTCTTTCCTTGCCCGTATTTCGTCCACTTTCCTTCATTTGCTCTCGAGTTTTGAGACAAAAAGCGGGCAAATTTAAAAATTTTGAACTTAAAAAACTTTCTTAATTTCTTGAAGGAAACAAATAGAAGGAAAGTCATCCAAACTTTTCTCCCCTATATTTTCTCAGTTAAAAAATTGTTCTTAAGGCGATATTTGCCACCACTATGTTGCTTTCGAAAATACGACATCACCACTAGAACTCTACAAAGCACCCAAAATGTAAATTAATTCTGTAGAAAATTTCTTTAAGAAACAATGAGTTGTAGAACACCTTATTATTCAAATTATGAATGTTAGAAGAAACTCTTTCAAAAGGACACAATTATTTAAAGTTGTAACTGAAAAATAGTCATCATTATTTGCAAAAAAATAATAATATTAATAAATTACTAAAATTAAATCACAAACTAGTAAAAATAATATTGGTATGGTGCACATGCAAAGCTAAAATGTGAAGTGATAAATTCACTTATAAATTATCTTTTAAAGTCGTATTTCTTTCGATGCGGGATAGAAAAAATTTCTCTCATTAACCTTACATATTTAGAAGTTATTGTCCAAATTAATGGCATTTTCTCGAAATTTGATTCAAATTCTAGATTGATCTGTCTCAAAAAACTTATTTTTCATTTTTTTTAATAGCTCGATCGAGTTTGGGGCAGGGTTGGTTTGATTTTCTCCCCCGCCCCGCCCCTAATATGATAGGATTCGTTTGTTAGATGATTAACGAATCGGATGGCTCACAAGTTAGCTAAAGCGTTCGTTTCTATGCCTTATTTCGTTAGTTGAAGGGATTCTATTCCTTTCCTTATTCATGATGTAATTGTCGTTGATTGCTAGTAATATAATCGTTACTTTGGTTCAAAACAAGAATAGCCCCTCAAATAAAAATCTAAATATCATAGGAACCGTAGCAATCAATTTCAATCATTGAATTCACGAACAGAGTAGTAATTTTTGGTATTGTGTTCGCGAATTCACGAATACAGTAGCAATTTTAGGTAATGTGTTCGTGAATTCTCGAACACAATAGCAATTTCGCTATTGTGTCGATGGTTTCTAAAATTTATACGATATTTAGGTTTTTATTGGAGCGCGCCCCTATATATATCATATATGTGGGAGGTGTTCGGCTGCGAACCCCTCCTTATTTGCGAACCGACTTGTTCTGTAAAATTTATAATCGTGAATCATGAATTTCGATAACCGTGAATTATGAAATTTATAACGATAAATCATAAAATTTTTAATTTATTACCATCAATTATAAAAAGTCGATTAAAATTAACTGAAAATTATGAAATATGTAAACCATAAAATTGTGATATGCAAATTCTCAAATAAATAGTGTGCTCGTTTAAACAGCTATCTCATATATGCATTTAAATCTTTCACCTATTTCCCCGAAAATAAAAACTCTTCGGTTCTCTCCCTGTGGCGACTCTTCCGTTTCCATCCTTGCTCCCTCGACAACCAACAAGACTCTTGAGTTCACATTTTATAAAGCATATATTATATATATAATATTATGAACGGCCTGTTCTTCAGTCTCCTCCTGTGCGTTCTCTTTGTTATTATTCTCGCCACACTCT
>JAOTQG010106899.1:7668-23047 GCA_025631175.1 Iris virginica
CCCCCCCCCCCCCCCCCCCCCCCCCCCCACATACGTCCTCCATTCCCCAAAAAAGGCCCCATCTTTCAAGTCAATGTGAATAAGGAATCGTCAGCATTGAAACATTGAAGATTCCATAAACATCGTCGGTCACTCTATCTTTACTCTCTCTCTCTCTCTCTCTCTAGAGAAGGAGAGAGAGAGTTGTTTTGAATTCAATTATTTAGTAATTTATCATCGATAATAAAAGGAAATGAAGATAAAAATTTACACGACAACCCTTAATTATCATGGCAACGTAGTCTTTATTATATGATTTTGCCATATCATCAGCTTTGACGGAGAAATGCAGGCCTGATAGGGTGAATGACTAGTACTCAACCATATTAGAGACATTGATGACTATTTTGAAGGATCTTTTGTTTGATTTGGAAAGGAGGGGGGGGGAGAGAGAGATAGTAAAGTTATTTCTCAAAATCAATATAAGCTCTTCTGCAATTTTGTTTCGTATATGTGCATATAATTTTTTTTAACTTCATTATTTAGTAATTTGTCATTAATAATAAAAGGGAATGAATTAACAAATTTAGGGTGAATGACTAATACTCGATCAAATTAGAGACATTGATGAGTAGTTGAAAGAATTTTTTAGGGACGTTTTGAAAAAAAAAAAAAAACTCATAGGTCAAGGACGACGTCGGTCCTTCCCCATTTTCTTGGGAGGGAGGTTGTACTGGAGTTAAGAGCTTAGAATGTGTCACCAATATATGCATCTACTCCGATCAAAATTTCAAACTGTCTCCATTTATGTAATAATACAAATATTGATTTTTGTTCGGTCTTCCCCCTTGGGCTAGAAGTCTTGGAGCTTTTCGCAAGGCCTGTGTTTAGTAGACCTGTCTAGGGATTGGAGAGTTGCATTGTACTATCTGTGTGCTCTTTTATGTTTTTGTTGTTTTTCTTTTTCCGACCTATTTCAGCCTTTGTTGGATCTTTTTTGAACTTCCTTTGTATAATTTGTGGCGAAGCCATGATTCAATACACAAGGGGCCAAGTAAATTGTGTAAATTTGGTCGAATTAGTTAGCTTTTTTTCCCCATTAGAAAATGGTGTTACCAACATGTGTTTCTAATGTAAATTTTAGTTGCCCTGAAATGATAATTTGATTACATAATGACAAACAAGGTGTCTAAGAGGTTAGTTGGCTAGAAGGATGCTTATTTCTCTTTAAGGGGGGAGAGTTATCCTCATTGAGTCGTGTCTGTCTAGTATTCCCATCAATTATTTATCTCCGTTTAAGTTACCCTCGGGGGTAGCAGACCTTTTGAAGAGATAATGTGTCGATTTTTGATGTGAGTCCGGAGAGGAGAGTAAGTCCCATTTAGTGGATTGGAAGAAAGTTAGTAGGCCTAAGGATGAGGGGGGATTAGAGGTAGGGAACTTAGTTATCAAGAACATTTCTTTGGCTAGTAAGTGGTTATGGTATTTTTTGCTGGAGCATGATTCTTTTGAGCATGGAGTTATTTAGAGTAAGTTTGGTATAACCAAAATGGGTGGGTTGCGAGTCTATCAAGTTATGGCATTTTTTGCTGGAGCATGATTCTTTAGGGCATAGAGTTGTCTTCATCTTTTCTACCCTCATGTTGTTATGAGCTCGGGAATGGGAATCGAGTTCGATTTTGGTAGGATCTTTGGATAGGCAAAGTTTCTCTTAAGATCTCCTTTTTCACGATTGTTTCGGCTTTCCAATTTCCATAACATGCATATTGCTACTTTTCTTTTTTAGAGGGGGGGGGGAGCAGATTACGTGGGATTTTCATTTTGCGTGGAATCTCAATGATGGAGACTTAACGTCGGTTGCAGATTCGCTGCTTCAATTGTCTTCTTTTCATCTTTCAGATCTTCAATCTGGCCGACAAATTTGGTATTCTGATCGGTGCGAGTCTTTTTCTTTGAAGTCTTTTACCAAAATTCTATGTCCACATTCACAACTTGATTTTTCTATGTACCATTTTATTTGGAAGTTCAAGGTTCCGTTTAAATACAAAGTCTTTGCTTGGTCAGTAATCGTTTAAACACTAATGATTGGCTGCAGAGGAGACACCTAAAATTGTATCTCTCATGATGTGTACGTTACGTGTATGAGAGCTAGGAAGTCTCACGAGCATTTGTTTATGTATTGCTCTATGGCTCGGAGTCTTTGGGGAAGGTTGTTTGGGGTACAAGGTGAGATCTGCATTATGCCTCACGATGCGGAGGAGTTATTTACGATTAGTCATTTGACCTTTGGTCATTCAAGGGATACTTCTTTGCTGTGGGGTTCTGCCGTTTTCAGTGTGTTGTGGTGTGGAACATCTGGATTGAGAGAAATTCTCGGATTTTCAAAAATCGAGAATTATCGATTTCAATGTTGTGGGAGAAGATTACCGTGCAATCATCTCTTTCGCTAGGAGTTTTGGTGCTTTTTCGGGTTTGTCTTTGGGAGATTTGGCTAGAGATTGAAAAGCAACTATTGTGCAGTTGGAGTGTTTTTGGTTTTCTGGGTGGATTTCTTGTCCGCGTACTTTGCACATTGGTTCTTTATTAATGATATTCTTCTTTTATGAAAAAAAATCAAGTTTTAACTTTACCATTTACATGTTTGAGATACAAGGTCTCATATTCAACAATATTGTCAAAAGAGAGTAGAAAATATATAACATATCTACCAATAAATTGAAAGTAGGGGGGGGGGCATTACACAATTTTATAAGCATAATCATTTTTATCTGAGGGAGGCAAGTGCAGAATTTTTAAAGACTGGGGGTCATGACCCCTTTGGTCTGATGTTGGTTCCGTCATTGTGTATAATCTTTTTAAAAATATTCTTCTTTTGTCAAAAAAAAAAAGAGAGGCTTTTGGTGTTCTTTTTCCACTTTCTTCTTGTAACACAAACTTTTCATTGTTCACTTGTACATGCTTTTCTCTCGCATAGTAAAGTTCTCCGGTTAAAAGAAGGAACAAAGAATTGTTGCTGATTAGAAAAATGGTTAGTTTCTTATGCTTTTATGTGGTCTGACTTATTTTATTCCATATCTTTCCTCTCATTGTTTTTTTTTTTTAAATTTTAATATTGCAAGGCTGTGAACTACACCAATGCAATTGCCTTTCATGAGCATGTCCATACTTCTTGTTTTTTGCATCATAGTCAACCTATCTCATCAACTGCAATAGAGGTAGGGAAAGACCAAAATTAACGTATGTGACAATGATTAAGAATGATATGGATGAGTTGCAGGCTGACAATCTTGCTTAACAGAACATAATGGGAAGAGAGGAGTCATGTATCCATACCTTAGTACTAGGGACAAGGCCAAGTTGAGTTTAGATGGTGCTTTCAGTAGGCTCTCTTTGTCCTTCTCTAGGAAACATGTTCCCCGTTTAACAAGTTTCCGGTCGTGTCTAAGCGTTTAGATTGCTGGAATCGCCTATTTTTCCTTAGGAGGGAGGGCACTTTGATTGAGTTGTGTTTGTCTAGTATCCCAAGCAACTGTTTGTCTCTATTCAAATTGCATGTGGAGTGGGGAGAGGGTTTGGAGGGATTATGCGTCAATTCTTGTGTTGTAGTGTGGGGCTGGAGAGGGTAGCAAGGATCATTTGGTGGCATGGGAGGTTGTGTGTATAACCAAGGAAGAGGGGGTTTGGGTTTCAGAAATCTGATTTTTAAGACAAGTTTCCTTATTGGCAAATGACTGGCGGTTCCCTTTAGAGCCTCATATTTTTATGGTGCGGAGTTATGCTGAGCAAGTTTGGTGCACATCGAAACAATTATGATGTTTCTATCGGTTTCTCTTATGTATGCAAGGCCGTGGAGGTTCATATACCGTTGTTATCATCTCCTTCGACCTCATATCCCCTATGTGATTGGAATTCGAGAGAGTCAATTTGTGGAAGGATCTTTAGATAGGGAGTTTCCTAGTATCTTTCTCTTGTTTGTTTTGACTCTCAATCCTTCATTGTGCTTCTATTTCGTCTTTTCTGGTTAGGCATGGGATATCTTGGGACCTTCATTTGGCCAAAATGCTGAATAATAGGGAATCTATTGATCGTATAAATTTGCTGACTCAATCACTCTCCTTTCATCTTTGTGATTACAATGATTGTTTGGATTATGAGAGATCTGATTTGTAATCTGCTGTGTCTTTCATGAAACTTGTTATTCTTCCTCAAATTCAGATCATTTTCCACTTTACAATTCATCTGGAAGTCTTAGGTTCTGTTTAAATATAAAGTCTTCTCTTGGTTCACAGCTGTCGATCGATTAAATATCTGACTGGCGGCAAGAGCGTAGAGTGGGAGATGGGGTTCATCCATTTCGTGTAGCTTGGCGGTTTCGTTGCTCTTTGCTTGCGGTGCCAGGTGAAAATTGGATCATTCGTCGATCCAAGGTTTGTGCATGTTTAGCATTTGGGTTTTCGCAGTGCGAGGGGTGCTTAAATTTTGTGGGTTGTGTTGTGTTTAGTATGCTCTGGAATGTGTGGATTGAACGTAATTCTCGGATTTTCAGATTGCATGTGCTGCATTCTTCTCTTCTATGAGAGAGGGTTCCAGGCTTCACCTTTGTTACCCGGACCCTTCATTTTTAGCCATGTGTCTGTGTCGACACGAGTCACAACAAGCTCCCGATCCGGGTACGGATCCCGTGTCCTCCAAATGGGAATCGGGTACTTCATTCCGGAAGATCTTGAATGTGGTGGCTCGTCGAATCAATTTAGGGTTTGAGTTGGCGAATGAGATTTGAGAGGAAGTAAGGAGGAGAAAAAGATAAATCACTTACGTCTTTCTGTAAACTACCGCAGATGGAACTCCGGGGACATGGTTTTCGGGGATGGAAGTGATGAAACCTGGTCTCTATGTGCCGCTTTGTTGGTGGTGGTCTGAATGAGATGGAAATAGTTAGTCAGAGACAAATTGAACAGGACTTGGTTCCAGGATTCTAAAACACAGTGGGACAAAGTATGAGAAGGCCAGATTCAACGAATGTGGACACCTAGTTATTAAGTCTACAATATAACCCCTTTCACTAATCTATTTTAACTCATGGACTCTTATAGATTGCATGGTATATTTGGACAAAAAAAAAGAAAACCGTCATATTTAATGGAGCAAAAAATTTTGCAACAAAGAATGCTGGCACCCATATCCTAATTTTGGATACTTCTTAACCGTATCCAAGTATCCTAAAGTTAGAAAATTGGGGCACCCGATCCTTCTTTCCATGTCGGGGTAACATAGGGCTTCACTAGGAGTTTGATGGCTTCCCACGGATACATTTTAGCAGATTTGGCTAGGGATTGAAGAGCAGCTATGTTTTAGTGTCTTTCCTTGTTTTTTTTTTCTTCCTTTTCTTCTTATTTTTGTTAATGTCCTGGCGTATCCCTGGTTTGACTTTCTTTGTTCTTTCTCGCTTTCTTATACAAATTTCAATTTTTTATCAAAACAAAAAAAATATTCTTTTTGGTATTTTACGTATGAAATTTTGATATGTACATATTTTGTGTAATTTTGAGGCCTTCTGAATGATGGCACAAGTTACCAAGGCATGTTGTACTATATTTTTAGTATCCTTTTTGCAAACGATGAAATTCATTTATTGACTTATAAATTTCATTCGTTTGGTGAAATGATGCATTAATGTATATGATCTTAGGTGGATGCTTATCGTGGTTTTACTTTTTCAGGGAACACTTCTGGATTGAAACCCCTTGATGCAGGATCTTTGACTATATCTGGGCTTCATCTCACCATGATCCCTTTTACAAAGATGAGTTTTTTCACTGATAAGAAGGAGGTTCAGAGATCAGCAACTGCTCTGGGTTATGTTGCACATGTGTGTTTTTTCTCTCTACCTGTTAGCAATCTGAGCGTTCTTGTGTTTGTTCTTATGATACTATAAATAAAAAGAAGAAATAAAAAATAAAGAAAGAAAAAGAAGAGAAGAAAGTGAAAGAAAAATTGGTTCTCTGGATTAAATGCAGCGGTAATTTTATTTGTTTTAAACTTTTACATAGCCACATTTCACATCTATATTTGCTCGTATTGAGATTGTATGCTGCATCCCGATCATTAGCTCCCTCTTCTGAGAGGAAGGGAGAGGAAAAAATGTGGAATTGCGCATTCATTTTATTTTGAAGTTTGTGCTTTGACATTTCCGCGATATTGTGGTTAGCTGCTAAGCGAAATAACATGAATTTTTTCCTGTGTTATTGCAGGCTGTTTCACTGATTGCCTCCTATTTAGAAACTCCTTTGCGCTATCCATTACGATTGGGAGGTTCGCGATCTTATATTTGTGACTATGCTCCTTCGGTTGAACCTACATCATCTGATTTGACGTCAATATTACTACCTTCCACAAATTTAAAGCATGTAGAATTTCCACTCTTTTTGGAGGGGCAGGACACAACACGAGCAGCTTATGCTGTATTTTTGCTTAATAAGGTGTGTTTCCATTCTCTTTGGAAGTGTAGATTATGTTTTGGGTTATATCCGTAAATTGTTAAAAGTGTGATTCAAGTAATTTGGTTAGTGATTAGTTCATAAGGACATGCTGCACAGGTTAGTATAGTATTCCCTCATTCTCAGTTATATTTCACAAGATAAAAACACAAAAAATAAGAATCTCATTAAATGCATCAACTTCAAATGCAAAAATGTAGGTTTCCCCTTCTACCCCTTCCTTTAATTTATTGACTTGTGATTAATGATTGATAAATGATGTAAATACAAAAGTTGGTTGGGGGCAAGATAGGATCTTGGGTATTATTTTTCATCGACTTTTTGAAATGGCAAAAATCTTTGAGATAGCTGAAAAATGAAATGTGGCCAATATAACTGAGACTGAGGGAGTAATTTCTTATTAATTTGGTGCTTTATCAACTCATATTTTTATTGTATTACTAGCTAGTACTATATTTAATAGTTAAGGTATTTCAATCAAAACAAGCGATCGGCTCTCCTTTATTAAGTAGACTTAACTAGTCTATGAGTTTGTTTTACTTTTTGATGATAATTTTGGTCATAGACTCATAGGGTAGATATTTTCTCTTTTTACTTATTTATACTCTCTCTCTCTCTCTCTCTCTCTCTCTCTCTCTCCCTCCCTCCCTCCTGGTCTGTCAATTTGCAGTCACTGATATGCGCACCTTTCTTTTTCGATCCTGAGTTGGAGAAGGAAGGAAACCGGGGGGGGGGGGAGAAGGATGTTAGCTTTCTGCCCCATTATTCTCGTCCAGAGTTGACGGTGGATTCGGAAGGTTCAAAGTTTCATTTATGAAAATTTAAAGAAAATATCAAAATTGCCCTTAAAACATGAAGAAAATTTTGAAATCTGGATGTGTCCCATTATCTTCCCTAACTAACTTTTAAAATCAAACCCTAATTCAAAACCCTTAAATAATAAAAAAAAAAGAGCAGCTAATTTAGGTGCAGATCAAAGACTAACATCATTGAATTTTCGATCAATAAAATTCTCTGGACTATCATATGGTAACAAGTAGAATTGTAGGCCTACAAAGTCTATATGACTACACATTTATGGGTTTAAATTCTTCTTAAAGTGTTTGTCTCTTTGCTAATTATCGGAAAAGATCCATTTAAGTGGGTATAGGTTTAACAGTTCTTTTTATCCCCTCTTTAATGAACCAGGAAAGAATATTACACGAGCAATATGAAATTTGACGCTGAGTTGTTTATTTTTATTTTTTGAGCGGTGTGTGCTAATATGAATCTTCATAACTTTCGAGTTGAGTTGGTGTGTGCTAACAGTCAGATGTCCTAAAAGTAAAAGCAAACCCATAAACTTCATTTAACAGACAAGCAATGAGTAAGACCAAACAATTTTCTCTCTTTCTTCTCCTGCAATTAGAGTTCTTAACGTAAGAACTTCCGGGATAACATCGCAACCACAATTCCACCTGCCACTGGGGCAAGGCAAGCTCAAAATAATCGCCACGGTGGCTGCTCCCTCGCTCGTGCTCGAGGAGGCGTGGCAATATCTTGGAGGGTTGAGGTCGTCATCCAAGCCGTTGCCTTGTACTCTTTGTCATTGGAGAGAAGAGGAGTTGAGTAAGCCGAAGTTCTTTATGAGTTTTAGAAAGAAGGGGTATTATGACTCAATTTGGTTTTTCTCCCTTCCTTTCTTCTCGAAACTCAGGAGTATAGGGAGGAAAGTAAGGTACTTTTCTTTCTTAAACCCATTAGGCAAGAGTCATTACTGAAGAATTTCCCCTACAAGATCTAGTTATGGAGATCTCTTTTTTGTTTTTGGGCTCATTTCTTCGATTACTTACTGCAATCTCTTTCTCTATCAATCATGTTCTTTTATCAAAAAAGTAGTTCTTATTGGGAGTAAGAACATAATCAAAATGGGTGGAATGCATCTACCAGTCTTTTTATTACGTATGCTAATCCATGGAAGTTTATTTCTAGCTGTTTTCTTCCATTCTCATGTTCATTATAGGCTGGGTTTAGGAATCGAGTTCGGTTTTGGGAGGATAATTAGAGAGGGAACTTTCCTCTTAAGTTCTCTTTTACTTGTTTGTTTCGACTTTGCGCAATATTCATAACGCTCCTATTACTGATTTTCTTGTTAGGAAAGGGGGGGTGGGTGGGTCTGGTTAATTGGGATTTTCATTTTGTGAGGAATCTCAATGGCAAAATCCTTGTTGGTTGCAGAATCATTACATCATCTATCTTCTTTTCGTCCTTCAGATTTTAATCTGACCGCCAAATTTGGCTTCATGACCGGTTTGGGTCTTTTTCTGTTAAGTCTTTCGGTAAAATTCTTTTGTCCATGTATGCAACATGTTGGTCCTCTCTATAATTTCATTTGGACGTCCAAGGTTCAGTTTAAGTACAAAGTGTTTGCTTGGCATGGTCCTTGATCGGTTTAATACTCATGATTGGCGGCAAAGGCGACATCCAAAGACATTTTCCCAGATGTGTGCATTATGTGTATGAGAGCTAGCGAGTCTCACGAGCATTTGTTTATGCATCGCCTTATGGCTTGGAGTCTTTGGTGCACATTGTTTGGGGTACAAGGTGAGATCTGAATTATGCCTCGCAGAACGGAGGATTTTTGTATGATTAGACAATTGGGCTTTGGTCAATCGAGGAGTGCTTCTTTGTTAAGGGGATGTGCCATGTTCATTTGGATTGAGAGGAATTCTTGAATTGTTAGAAATCGAGAATTGTTGCTCTCGATCTTGTGGGAGAAGATCAGTTTTCTCTTTGGGCTAGGAGTTTTGGTGCTTCCCATAGCTTGTCTTTAGGAAAGTTGTCTCGAGATTGGAGAGCTGCTATACAGTGATTGTCTTATTTGTTTTTACTTGTTTTGATGGCTTTTTGGCGGATCCTTGTTTGCCTATTGTTCAATGGTAGAACAATTGGGGTCTGCATGTGTGTATAAGATGTGTTTATTCTTAGTGATTGGTTCAATTGATATTAAAAAGTGTAAACCAAAATTTTCTTTTGTGGATGCCCTATGTTTATTTATACTTTTCAAACTATTGTAGGATTTAGAGCAGCTTCTGAACTTCATTGGTGTTGAGAGTTTAGGGCCACGGCATGTCCTGGCTAATTTGAAGGAGCTTCTCAGAACCATTCTTTCTCCAGACTATGTTGATACGTGACCCAAGTATCCAAATTGTAAGTTTCTGTAAATGATTTCACAGGTGCAAGCTTTTTGATTAAGCACCTTCTCGTCGACCCATGTTTTGGTACTGTAGTGAAGCAAATTCTAATGGGAACTACATTTCTATGTGAACATAATTTCACTGAAAATCTAACAAATAGTTTGATTTGTTTGTTCAAGTAACATCATAGCATGTATAGTGATAATGTAGACGAGATTGCGGTATGCTGATTATTTATGAACTTGTCAGATTAAGTCCTTGTTCCCTGGAGGACAAAAGTTAGCCTGATCATCAAATACTTTTGTTCTATGTTGATACAGAGACAGTTATGTGCTTATCAGAGAGTAGGCATTGTTAAATGACAAACTTTATTACCTCCTGCTGTTGGCTAAAGGTTTATTTGAGTTTTGTTCAAGTATGAAAAGCATCCATGTTAATTTGCTTGCACTGTAGTCTGCAGTGTCTGTTTAATGTCTTTTGATGAAAATTTTTGCTTTTAAATTCGTTATTTCTCTTAACTATTATGCATAAAAGTTTGAAGTTATGTAGAAATAAATGAGTTTTTTTTGTGTGTGTGTGTGTGTGTGTGTGTGTGTTTTTGCATTATTTTCGAGTGAAGATTGAAACGTTCTTTCTGCTGAACATGATAGACAGACACCTTTATAGAAGATATGAGATCAAAAAGAAATTTTGAGCATCCTGTATTATAAGTATAAGCACTGGTATGCTAAACTAGGCTTCAACTTCAGATGGTGGAAACTAATCCCTCTGCCCCAACCAAAGAGTCCACTTTCCTATCTCAAAGTTAACACACAACTAAGTCAGAGCAATATTTAACATACTTCTCTTACAATTTGTTGATATTTTCATTCAAAAGAAAATAACTTGAAAAAGCTAGTAATTAAAATATCTGTATGCATGAAAAATGAGACTAGCGAGTACATCTATATATATCTGTCAAAGGTTAAAGAGATTTACTAAACAATAGTCAAGACTAGACACTTCGCATAGAGTGGATGGGGGTATTAAAGATTGCATGAATGCTTCCTTATCTGGGTATTGGAATGGGACGGAAAAAATGATGTTGGTTATGAGCCAAATCAAATTTGTGTGTCTAGACTTGCTCCCCGTACGTAACTGTCTTGCTCCTCAAAAGCACAAACTGTTATTGCTCACTTGCTATGGAAAGTAAAGTAGATTGGACACTACACTCCAACAGATTAGGGCTTGGGTTGAAAATGGTAGAAATTTCTTTAAATCATTGATATCGAGATCATATATTGGCAGAATGACAGGATAGGATCATTATTTATTGTTTAATGTTTGTACTGAAGAATCTGGAGTTTCGAAAGCTACTAAAGAAGGTTAAACTCCAAATTTCGCCATTCTTGCTCATTGATACTGGACCTATTTCCTCTCCTTCTCTCTCCGTGTGTGTATAATTGCCTTTCAATTTCTATTGGAAAGGATTAGCTTTCTCTTTGGGCGTGGAGTAAGAGGGCATTCCAAGGCCTTCCTCTAACGAATTTGTCAAGGAGTTGGCGTGATGCTTTAGCTGACTGGATTTTTCTAGTTCTAGTTTTTAAAAAGATTTGTCTGTTGCTTTTGCTGTTTAGGTGGATTCCTGATCTGCCTCATTTTCTACTCTCTTTTCTCTTCTTTATGCTAATGATATTCTTATTTTATCTGAGGCGTTTTTACTTGGGGGTCGGTGGGACTGGGAAGGGTCCTGTGAATTTCAAATTTTGAATGACTGATATCTTATTCTAGGGTTCACAGCTCATTAAGTGATGTGTCCGAGTGATAATATGATGTGGAACAGTTCAAAGATCAGGTTCGAATTATTTTTTTTACCGAAAGGGACACATCAAAATGATGTATTTGCATGCACAGGGGAATGCAAAATTAGTTCCGCTGATTTGGCTCGCGTAAACATGTCTCCAGATCAGACCTTGATCGGAACTAACCCTTTAGCTTAGTGTGGACTGTAGCTAATGTGGGCCAGATAGATCTCTCTCTCTCACTCTCTCTCTCTCTCTCTCTCTCCCTCTTTTTCTCCCTCCGCTCCTGTGACACTCTCTCACTCTCTCCCTCCCTCCCTCTCTTTTTCTCCCTCCGCTCCTGTGACACACACACTCTCTCTCTCTCTCTCTCTCTCTCTCTCTCTCTCTCTCTCTCTCTCTCTCTCTCTCTTTCTCTCTCTAATAATGTTGTATTTTCAGAGCATTACACCCAACCTGTTCAATGGGTTGATATAGAAAATATAAATTGTATTTTAGGATGAAGGCTATCTAATAACATAGCGGAAACATTTATTCCCCTTTCTGAATTCAATTTCGTTTCTCAAGGGTCCTGCCGTCTTTTGCCTGTAGCATTGTTTCCCTTAATCTGCCCTATCTTACCTCATATTTTGTCTGTACATAAGCAAAACTTCAGAATTCTAAATAATCTATTACTCTAGCATGCAATTCTGCTTGAATAAAATTTATTTTAGGTGCAAAAATTTGCTCATACTTGACTTGGTAAAAAGGGGCATATAATTTGTTCTATAAGGTTGTCAGCTGGATTCATCTTGATTAAGGAGAGAAACTTTATGGGTCTGAAAAAGGTTGCTGTTCATCTGGGCTAAAGGAAACTTTTTCTTTCCTCTCTTCTAATGATAAGATTTTGACAAAAAGAATTCTTCTTCTGCTGAAATGTTCATATTTCTTATTGAACCTTGATACCCAACAGATGATTGTTCATGAGTAGAAGAGCATTGGAGTGATGGAAGTAGAGATCACTGTGGGCATTCTGGAGGCGGTGTCGGGTACCTCGGTCTGTCGCTGCAGTAATCATATGTCCTATATTTATTTTTGACAGCCTGATAATTCTGTTCTTCAATAGGGGATAGTGTCCAATGTTGCGCCCTATTCCACCAGAACTTGGAAGAATAGCATAATTGTGTGCTGGGGCATCCGTGAATGTTGAAGCTTCGAAAGTGAGCTTTGAATGGCGCATGAGTCCAATTAATTTTAGTAAGACCACCATCAGTTGCCCAACTATCTCCATCCCATATACTTGCTTTTATCTGCATTGGTTCTGTTGGATAGCCAACTCCTATGTTTGTGTTATTCTTGAAAACCCGAATGGGAGTGTTGTCGATGAAGAAACTGTAAAATCAAGATGAGAAGTTGGTGAATGTCATTCGCTAGTCTATTAAAGCATACCCGCCATTATGCTTGCTTTCTCTTCTCTGTGGTCAACTAGGTTAGGTAGTATGTCAAGTGCTTCTTTCTATCTTAGAAATGGGTAAATAGAAGGATTGAGTGGCAAAATATAGCCCTTGTTCTGATTTTTGTTTATGGATTTTGGACTTACACAATCTGATGCGGATTCCAAAGAATTCTGTAAGTGTGGAAGCTTGTTGTTGGATCGAACCATAGATATGTTCGCTGCTCTCTTCCCCCTATTCCGTTTGCAAAGACATTGGTCTGGACTAAGCAAGGCTTTCCTTCTCTGTTGCCCAAGAACTCGAAGTCCAGCTCATTTCCATGTTGTGAATCCGAGGTCATCTGCAAAAAAAATTGGTATCGACTGGTCAGTCGGTGGTTTGGAGTGATTGACCTTGTTCGCTTTCATATTCTCTCACATAGTATGCTGTTACAACTCCTGCAGAATCATTCCCAGGTAACTTTATTCTCATATGGAAGAGCCCCGAGCCGAAAAATGACTTTGATTGTATTCCAGACCCTGTTTACACATGATACTAATGTTACAATAAGGAAACCTTAGGTTTGGCCAGCTAGCTACAAGGGCTGGTTGCCAACTTAGAATATTGCGTTGGTTTTGCCTATATGATTAACAGATTCACATACTAATGTTCGCGTAAGCAAAGATGTTGCGGACCACATGTGCAAACATACTTTTGATATGTATCACTATGCGATGCCTCATCTATGTGTACCAATGCTTCAAAAAAAGAACACGGGTAGACGAATGTGTTACTATGAAACAGCAAATGTAAATGTAGACTGAAACTGACCAGAGGATTGATCGAGGGAGAGTTGAACATCTCTGCCATTGTGGCTGGAGTAGACATGATCCCATCCATATGAAATCCAGTAGTTTTGATCATAGCTTGGAGTACTTTGTGTTGCGACAAATGTCGTACTTTCAGTTGCTAAAAGTACAAAGAAGCCCAGCAGATGGAGAGGCAAGTGCATCCCCATAGGTAGGAACTCAACTAATCAAACTGCCACCCTGTTTTCTTATAGTGTGACTAGATTGAAGCACGGAGTGTATGACCGACAGGGTTGTTTTTCTGTTTGTGTGGGTAAGTACCAAAAGTTACCACTGCCTTTTCGTGTGAGTGCATCCCCAGATATTAGCGAAACTTCAAGCGGAGATGTCGTGAACTCGAGATATATTAATTTTGCCCTAACTGATCTCCACTTGCAATTGGCTATTTCTTATTTTTGCTCATCTTACTCGGATATCTCGAAATTGTTTATCAAGTGAAACTAAAAACTGCTGCCAAGAGGTGGGTACACTAAAACTATCGACGAGCAAAATGAATAAAACGGGTAAAGATTTGTTCTAGGCGAGCATTCCTGGGGAGGCATCTGGTGCATCGCTCTATCACTGCAATAATCATAATAGAAGATATGACTCATTGTCGGTTGTATGCTATCTCTTGTTGAGGATTCAGCCTGGAGTAACGTTATCTGTTCCACTGGTATTTGGTAGAAAGGTAGGCCTCAAAGTTAGATTTGTTTGAGCTGGGGCAGCCATCTATATTGAAGCCTTGGTAATAAGCTCTGAATGGCGCTTGATTCCAGTCAATAAGAGTTGAGCCCAAGCACCATTCCAAATAATTGCCAACACTTGCATTTGTTCACTCCACCCTTGACCATTTACGAAGACATTCTGCAGAACTGCGGGTTTTCCTTCTGTGTTTCCCGAGAACTGGAATTCCAAATTGTCACCTTTGTTTCATTGGTCTAGGAGTCAAACTTGGTGCTTCGCCAACATTAAGGGTGTGTTTACTAAGCACCTTTTTGGGACCTAGTTTCAAAAGGGTGAAAAATGTTGTTCATTATATTAGTTTTAAAAATATTATTTTTCTCTCATACTTACTACTTTAAATACCTTTATTTTTATATCTTACGCCCTATATTCTTTTGAAATTCCATTTTTATATTCATCCCTCAATTAAATAGCAGGCCCTATTTAAAGCCTACCCTTGTAGCCCAGTTTTTTTCTCTCCCTTGGGCTTGTAGCCCTAGGATATTTAGGCCATTGCGGGCCACAGACTTGTCCAACGAGTGATGCTTCTCCATTCTTATTCTCACCGGCGTCTCCGCTATACTTTCTCGCCCTCTCTTCTCTGTCGATTAGGACATTGATGACGGCGACACCGCAATTGATGAAGATGGTGTTGGTGGGTTCGACACGACGAACCCCGGTCGGAGATCTGGCAGCCATTGTTTGGGTGAAGAAAATTCCTTCTAGTATCAGGAATGGTTCCTCAAACTTTGTGATTTCTGCAATTAGTCCCTTTATTTTGGACTTGACCAATTTTGGTCCGAGTTTGGAAAAAGGGGACGATTTTGATCCCTGCCGTCAATTAATCGTCAATTTGGTTGTTAAGTGTCATGTGCTCGACACCTGACCATTTATTCAGGGGCAAAATTGGAAACACACAAAATAAATTTTTTAATAAATTAATCAAAATACAATTTATTC
>JAOTQG010106900.1:0-12555 GCA_025631175.1 Iris virginica
AATAATATTGTACCAGAGAGGGAGAGAATGAAGAGAAAATGGTGAGGAAAATGGAGAGAGATTGATAGGGTTTTGGGAAGTGTAAAGAATTTGCTGCTGAAACTCTACTCTGCAAAACCCACCACCAAGAATCTGGTGACTCCTTGGCTTTTTAACAGTCCATTTTTTTTTTTTTTTGGGATAGGGTTTTTCTATCAGCAAGAGGAAGTGTGGAGTTGTAGTTTGAGTGGGATTACTTTTAAGAGCTATAAATGGAACTAACTGCAAACTTGTACTCCTATGATATTGCTGCTGTGCTGTCCATTCCTTCTATTATAATTGGATGGAAACAAAGTTGAGTAAACATATAAATAGTTAAATACAATTATTAATGTTTGATATAGTTTAACAAAAATTATATTTTGCAAACATAGTTTGATATAGGTTCAAGGCTTGAATCACTTAAGCTAAAGTCTAAAATCATATGAGTTTTGATTTTTAATTTTATCAAGGGTTCATCAATTTTTTTTTTATATTTTCTACCTTTAAAATTTAATTTTTATAAAATCGATTTGATGATTCAAGTATAAATTAACTATAAATGTACTTTATAATGTGATTAGAAGATAGAAAAAGAAGGACAAGTGTAAAATCTTTGATGGTTATATTTGGGGTTTTGTATAATCTTAAAAGTCATTTGACAGTTGGTATATGAAGCACCCTGGTGTTCCTAGCAAGAAGCACCTGAGACAAAATATTAATTTTATTACGTTGTTTATTCATTTTCTAAAATTAAATATTCATTTTTATCGTTGTTACTTAAAATCAACAATAACAATAAAAACAGTAAATTGAATATTTAGTTATAACAAATGAACAAATAACGTAATAAAATGAATATTGTGTCCCAAGGTGCTCCTAGCAAGAAGCACCCGGGTGCTCCATATAATTTGCCGTCATTTGAGGGAGATCGGCTCTTCTGTCCTATAAATGGCATTTTATTTTTTCTATTTTTAAACTTTAATTTCATTCTTTACAAAATTAATTTTGAAATTTTAAATTTTAATTAATTTAGAATAATTATTATTTTTAAAAGTGATCAGATAGGAGATGGAAATATTATTCGGAAGAAAATCGTAATCCATTTATGGTGTTAACTGTTTAGAGGAGGCAATTGATGGAATATGAAAGCCCTAATTAGTAAATTTGCAGAGCTCAAACTGTTTTCCTCCCACCACTTTCAAACACCGTTCAAACTTGATCTCTACCAGTACCCCTACACCGGCCCACTGCCAACCTCCACCCCTCAGTTCTCCGTGGGTCATTACCTCGTCAAATCGCCGCTGTCATCGGTGCGTCTCTCTCTCTCTCTCTCTCGCTCTCTCTCCCCTTCGCTAGCTTCTTTATCGCTAAAAATTTGTTTTGTGGATTTGGGTTTTGAAGAGAAAATTATTTTGGGGGTTATTTTGAAACATTTTGGTACTCTGATTTTATGTCCACCGATCTGATTCGGACGAAACTGCAGTCACAAAGTTATCGTGGAATGAATTCTATCATTTTCCTGTACATTCTTTAGGAATCAAACACAGAGTTGATCAGGGGTGGAAATTGCTGCCCATACCCATTTGGCCGCCCAGTCCGCCATCCTCAATTGCTGTCCATTTTGTGTCCACCAAAATTAAGCGGATGTATATAAGCGGGCGCCCATTTGCTCATATCCCAGTCTCAAACAAAATACGATAAAAAAGAAAAAAAACGTAAACTTTCATTCTTTTCCCGTTTCGTTCAACGGTTTTCTTCCTTCCCACCTGCCATCGGTACATGTACCATCCCTCCGGCGAATCCCACCCTTCACAGAAACTCACAGCTCATGAGAACCCCTCTTTCCCTCAGAATTACATAACTCCGGCCTAATACAATCTCCAAAAATTACTTCTGGAGCAAGGACAAGGATGCGGTGCTGGTGATGAGTTCTAGCTGACGGATTTGGGGCAAATTCGGAAAGCGAAGAAGGAGAGCAGGGAGGGTTGAACCTAGTCGTCAACACAGCCCTGTAAAATGAGAGTCACTGAAATCAGAGGCTAAGATAGATGTGCGGTTGAACTAGGAATGATGAAACTCAAATAGATCATGCTCACTATCAGAGATTTCAGGTAGTAACTAGTTGCTCCAAATGCCACAATTTTGAAAATTTTGCTTGAGTTGGTTGACCGTATGCACCTTTGACAAATAAGTGCATTAGGTAGGAAAGTGATCATGCTAATTTCTATAGAGAAATTAGAGGTAGGATGATGGTAAATGTAATGAAATCTACTCTAACAAGGATGGTTATTGTTCAGTTCATTGATTGTGCAGATTAACTGCAATATTTTGCTTGGACCAAGTGAGTGGCAAAAAAGATATTCATGTAGCTGACTCAAATTAATTGCCGCAAAGATTGATTTAATTGGTTGTGTTGCAAAGAAGTAGAAGAGAAAGATCTGTGAGGTGAGGTGATAATGTGTGCAAATGGTTGTGAAAGGAAGGAGGAGGAGGTGCATCATTAGGGAAATAGATAGGTCATTTTTGTTTGTGAAGTTGTTCTAATAAATTTTACTAAAGGGAAAAGACTAAAAAGAGTTATTTTCATTGAGGAATTTAGAAATCTAAACCTACAAGTTCTTGCATTTCCGTTGGGCAGAGAGATAAGTTAGTTTGGTGGTGAGGCCTTGAAGGCAGCCCACAGCACCTCTCTGTTTCATTTGGTTTCATTGGAGGCAGAAATTATTAGCTTTAAATGTAAACCTGTTTCATATATGTTGGCAGTTGAGTACTAATTAATGGACAAAATGGCTGGTTTTGGTAAATGATCATTCAGTAGGGAGGATTTGGGTTTGGTGAAGGCAATTCATGAGTTTGTAAGGTGGCTAGTTGCATTGGTGTCGCTTTGTGTGTGTGTGTGTCTGTGTGGTGGCGGGGAGTTAAATAATTTAACGTCTGTTGGGTAGTTGTTAATTGACATAGTAAGGACCTTCTTGTATTCTTTGATCATCCTTTTTTTTTCCATCATGTTTCACTGCTTTCATGAGGCTACGTGGTAAGTGAAAACACACATAAATTCTACCTCCTGGACTAAAGTATTTTGCTGATAAAATCAAGCCTGCCATTGCCGAAGTCTGATTGTTTTCTATTTGTAATTCATTAGAGTTGGAAACTTGCCTATCCTCTTACCATGGTTGAAGGCGCACGCATACGACTGAAGGGTTGGCAGCAGGCTGCAGTTGCACTTGGCTCTGCTGCAGGTGCATTATTGGATCCACGAAGAGCAGATTTGATAGCTGCTTTGGGAGAGACAACTGGGAAGCCTGCTTTTCATAGGGTTCTTGAAAGGATGAAGAAGTCTCCTGAAGGCAGAGTAAGAATTTGGTTAATTGGTATTCAGATGTATATTTTCATACCAAATATTACCTGTTGGTAATTTTACTAGTTATGTTATCGAGAATGTGATTATATCCTTGCTGATATGTCATATGCCATAATTTTACCAGTTACGCTATCAAGAATGTGATTATATCCTTACTACTAGTCATGACAATCACTTGAAAGCAGAAACCCTTGCTGCTCATTTTGAGTACTGCAAAAAATATGTGCACGCAATCAAAACGTCTTTTGTGCAATAAGATCATCAGAAATTCGAGTGTGCAGCGCCCTGATAAAACTTTGGGGCGCTTATTGTTATCTCACAGTACTCGTATAGTCGTATTCAAGCTGATATGCACCTTAAGTAAATCTGAGCAGCTCAATTTGAATTTGTTTCTGTAGAACGATCATGGAGTTACTTTTTTTAAAACAATTATTATTATTATTTATTAAGCGAGTGGAAACATAATGTGGAATCTGATATGTAGCATCTTTGTTAATTGGCGAATGCTACTGAGGCATGGTTTGAACACAAGCACTTCTTCTTATTGAAATTTATGAAGTTTTCACTTTTTAATAATTATGTGATTGGGAGCATAATCTGTGTAATTGGTTTCACTATTGGCTATGCCTGTAGAATACGCAGTGGCCTATTTACTCCATTGTTTTACATGCTACTTAAATGTCTTTGGGATCTCGTACTTGGTTTAATATATTTCCAGATACCATGTAAGCAGCTTTGTTATGATGCTGGTAGTAGTTAGACCTCTATTACTAGTTTAATTTGGATTCGTCGCTGCTTTGCTTATGTACCTTGTTAGACGGCATTTTTATGCTTCGCTGATACCTAATTCAGGGATGGATCATTATTGACGCTTGTTCCTGGCTTTTTATGTGTTTTAGTCATGTTCCTCCTTCTTTCTTCTGCAGTGCTGTTATGTTATATTTCCCACTTGGTTTATGTATACTAGCAGTTAATAATATTATCATTCTGGTTATGTAAGCAGTGTCATTATCTTACCTCAAATATATGAAGTATTGTTTTGCATCTCAGCCACCTCGCTTTCTCTCTTTCAGCAAGTATTGTTGGACCGTCCCCGTGTCATTTCTAATAATGTTGGGCATGCATGGGATCTACCAGAGAACACATTCGGTGCTGCCTATGCAAAATTCATGGGATCCAGAAACTTCTCCCCAGATGATCGTCCACCAGTGCGGTTCATGGAGACAGAAGAGCTGGCATATGTAGCAATGCGTGCTCGGGAGGTGCATGACTTTTGGCACACTCTCTTCGACCTGCCAACCAACTTGATTGGAGAAACGGCATTGAAGGTTATAGAGTTTGAGCAAATGCTACTTCCCATGTGCATGATGTCTGTTGTAGGAGGGACCGTAAGATTCAGTGAGAAGCAACGATCACTGTTTTACCAGCACTATTTTCCATGGGCCCTCCGGGCTGGAATGAAGTCCACAGACCTCATGTGTATATATTACGAGAAGCACTTTCATGAGGATTTGGCGGATGTTCGACAGAGATGGGGTATAATTCCTGCTCCTCCCAGGCCCAATGGAGCCTGAATTGCCTAACTAGCAGCATCCATACCATGTGCGGTGGACTCAGCTAATGCTAATGAATTTGGTTTCCTTGACTAGCTGTGTTTTATACTGTGAAATAAGCAAATCCATGATAAATGGATGGAAAAAGTTACTCCTATTTACTCGGATATTGGTGATCAGCTGCAGCTTCCCCAGCTTTTATCTATTCAGATGTTGGATGAAGGATGAAGCCCGTGAGACTGATTTTGTTGTCACCGGGAAATAGAAGAATATCATCAGCCATAAAACATTTGGACTCGAGTTCCACAACTTTTTGGCTCCGCTAAATTGACATGCTCTCTCTACATTAATGGCTTGTGTAAGAACACTGAAACCAGCATCGAAAAAATGTATTCAATATTCAGCAACACTTGCTAATAAAAAAAAGAAGAGATCATTCATTCATCCCCCATTTAATTAAAACAAAACAGCTGATACAAATACAGGATCCTTGATGCTCATTGGGATGCATAAGATACATTTATGCATGTAAATTTCTCTTGGCTTGACCGCAGCCAACAATATATAACACACTACATTATCAAGCAAGCTTTCATTATCTGCGCAAGATAAAAAGCATTGGCTCTTGATTACAAGTTCACAACACAAATTACAAAGATTTTGACAAGCAAATATGGAGGGAGCGGGACATCTTTTTAGTTGCCACCACCGCCAAAAAGGTAACCAAGAGAAGATCCACCGCCTGGGGCAGCATGAACCTTTGTCGAGGGTCGTTCCTGAAACATGCAAAGCATTGAATTTTAGTTAAACATGCAAGCTTTTGAGATCATTGTTGATGACCTGATGAACATTCTAAAAGTTATCTATAATGAAATGGTTCTAAATAATTGCGAAGATGCTACCCTAGCAAATGCAAACTTTATAGCCCTGCTACAAACAGCTAGCAATAATTAGATTGTTACACTGTAAGTTATTATATCATTGTACTTTCACTTTTAAGTTTGGCCTTGAAGGGCATTTCTTGAAGCCCCAACTAGACCACCGGCTGCCTTTCGGGGTTAAGTAATTACATTGTAGTTAGTGGTTGCACGTGCAACCCATGTTTCCATATCTGTTATCTTTTTCATGTAGATGGACAGGTAATTGATGCAGATGATACAGGATACAGGCCCAGACTACAATAACTTCATGAAGGTCCTTACACTGAAGGCTTCAGGTTGAAGCCATATGCTTTCAACTATAGTGATGTTTACACTGTTTCTATTGAGACAAACATAAGCTTAGGTGTAAAGTTCACTCCTGATTGTGCAACCATACTGATCAGTCTCTTCAATCTCAACAGCTGCATATCAACTTTTTCGATACTCCTTGACAAGTTGATATTAGAGTGTAGACAAGCTCATAGTTATATCTTACGGTACCCGACACAGTTAGCAATAAGATACACAATATAGAGGACTATTGATACGTATCTACAAAGTGAATCTGAATTAGTAAATCATGTGAATCGACCCTATACCAATATTGTATCTTACGATATGCTGATACATACGATACACTGATAAATACGTAAATGCCAAATCTGGGAAAATTGGTACGATGGACTGATAAATTCGGGACCTATGCATTCAAGACCCTAAGTGGGATTTGATACATATATGAGAGCACCAATTCGCATTTGGTTCAAATTAGTACGACGAAGGGACATACCGTGATAAAATTCCCAGTGTTCTGACCATCAGCTCTGTGGTAATTGTTTGCAGGGTTACTATGTATGCCGGCAGGAATCTGCTTAGTAACATCCACTGGTGGAGAAGTAGGGTTAGGTTTTGTCACCGGTGCATTGTTTACAGCTGGCTCTACATTGGGAGCAGCTTGAGTACTTTTGGGGGCTGCCTTGGGAGCTCCAAACAAGTAATCAAGTGAACTCTGTCCTCCACCAGCACTCCCTCCTCGGTTCATAACTCCAATTTCTTCGCTAAAAGCCTGCTTACACAAGTCAAAGCAGGTTAGCATGCAAAAATGAGGGTTCATTCATGAAGTGTGATGTCGCAAAGCCAAACAATCAGCGAAGGCATGGAACAACCATGACGACAAAACGAAGAACATGCAATTGTAAAGATACGGTCACAAACGTAGCATGGAGGCAATCTTACTAGAGAAATCAAGCAGTTCCAAACATCAACAATAATAATAAAATACTCCACATAAGTAACAAATGTCACAAAATAAGCTGTGGACAAGACTGCTGTGCAACTAATAACTCCTCAAACTATTTGAAAAAACCATAATCCATACTCAAGATGAAAAGACTCACATTCCAACAGAGTTCTATTAAAATCTAGTCCCAGTGCAAGAGAGCCATGTTAGGCTTTACTAGGCTGATCTATTTGGGGCAAGTTGACAGCTATCCAGGCCCCAAATGAAGAACCAAACAATCACTAATTGGCAATCCAAAATTCTGTATCAATCACGCAAAATTCAGCACGGCGCTAATCGAATTTCAAACAGAAACGATAAAAGCAGATTAGAAACACAACCTCTACGATCTAGAACATTCTAGATTAAGCAATCACCCTACACATTAGCCACATTCGACAACAAAAAATGACAAACTCCTCACTCTACTGGCGGAAAATCTGAAAATAATAATGCGCGAGCAGTAAAAGAGCACAAAAATACTATAATTAAAAAAAATATTAGGAAAATCTGAAACAGTCAAAATCAAAAACAGCACAAGTCGTAATCCGTGTGTGAAATGAATTCGGTTACTGAGATTGATTGATTGATTGATTGATAGATTGCAAAATTGAGAAAGAAAGGAATAATAACATGGAAAATGTGAGATCTAGGGTTAAGAGAGAGCAACGCTACCTTTGATTGTTGAGAGTTCAGATCAGATCAGATCTGCTTCTTCACACACAGAGAAGAGCTTTTAGTGAGAGAGAGAGAGAGCTGTACTGTATACTCTTTATAAAGGAGTGGAGTGGTGGTAGTTATGACCGACCGACCGACGAGCTTAAAGTGAAACATATTTTACACTAAAGGACAAATAAATCACTGAATTCGAAAAGAAATAATTCCTTAAGGTATCCATAATAATTTTCTATAAATTTTAAAGAATAAAATCATTATTTTTTAAATATTTAATCAAAGTATCATTATAATTACTAATTTTAATTAAAAAAATTAATGCTTATTTTAAGATAAAGAGAACTTTTTTATCGAATAAAATTTAAATTTGTTAGTCACTTCTTCCCTTCCAAACAACCGAAAATCAAACATACATTGTATAAATTTATACGTTGGTGATAAGGTACAAGTTTATAAAATATGCGATTGATTTTCGATTGATATAGAGCAGTATATATAACACATCTCTTAAAAATGTGATCAAATGAGATCAATAAATTCATCATGTTGATTTTGTATGTATATGTATCATTACTCTTTGTTTTAATCGTATTTAAAACGATATTTTTTAATTATAATATATCTTTATTATGGACAATTAAATTAAATGAAATAAAAATTAATGTGATCAAAGTAGATACTGCCAAAAAAAATAATCAATAATAATAATAATAATAAAATAGAGGGTGTGATACACCCCTTCGAGCGGGACAGAGGTACAACAGTTCAAAACATTTTTTTAAATATAATTCCCACCGACAAATTGCTTATCTTTTATTATATATTCTGTTTTTGATGTATTTATGGCCCAGCGTTAAAATGGAGGGCAGTGGTTCCTTTTTAATGTTGCAATCAAGGCCATTTTACCACCTTAGGCTTAAAGTCTTTTAAAAACAAACTTATATGACCCATTTTATATTAGAAAGAAGTTAACTTCAAAAAAAAAAAAAAATGAAGCTTTTATATCGAATTGAAAATTATAGAAATATTTTTCTAAATTCGAATTTCCTGCTACAAATGATCTCTTATTTCGTGTCATATCACATTTATTAATAATACGTATTCTATGAATTAGCTAAAATCTAAGTATAAAATTTAGGGATCATTTTCGAACGATTTGAAATAAAATTGTTAGAAAAAATAGGACAAAAAATACAACATTATTTAGAACAAAAAATTCGAACTCTTATCTTTTTTTATTCAATTAGATTTTGACCCCTTTTAATTAAATTTTAGGGATTCGCCATCCTTTTTGTAAAGGAGGATGACATCAAAGTGATGTTAAGAGGGTTTACAATAGCCCCAAGAGATTGATAACAAGGACCCAACCAAATTCAAGATTGTTCGAACCTACTAAAGATAATTTAACTAAATATTCCAAATTTAGATTAAGCAACCTGTATAGTCCTCTATTTTATTTTAAGTGTTCATAATAGTGATATGTTGTGAAAAAAAATGCCACTTTCAAAAAACTGAAAATGAAATTGAAAGAGCAAAAGTGAATGAAAAAACTGATGAGAAATTAAACATCTCCGGAGAGTGGTCACACACCTTTCTCGAATTTATAAAAAAATTGCAAATTTGTTGAGGTGGCAAAGGAAAACTAAAAGTTAAATGAAAATAGAGAGGAGTTGTGAGTGATTACAAGAAAAGGAAGAAAAAGGAAAATCCATGTTCAAAAGCATCCCAAGTGCTCCTAAATTGTACATGTTTTGTTCCTAAACCAATGAATGAGATATGAAATACTCACATGTGCTAGTTTCTCAGCAGCAAATATTGTTCTTTGACCATAATACAAAAGAGAAAGATAAGGGAAGCTAGTTAGTAGGGGGATGAATCTCCCCCAAGTACTCTTATCCCATCACTATCAATAAATTCAGATTTGATCCACTGCATCTTGTTCAATTCCCAATATTGATAAACAATAATCCCTCCACTATTTCGTACTGGAACCCGGGGGGGAGTATAGCTGAATCGCTCTGGCGCGTGATATGGACAGATCCACCGAATACGAGGAATTCACTTGGTGAAAACTATATGAGCTGAGAACCGGCTACCTCTACTCAGATTATCACTGAAATGGCCAAATTCTCTTCAGACAAGTGAGCCAAAGTAGACTGAGAATGCGATCCCAAAAGTAAGTTTCAGCATCAAAGGCTCTTTGTTGTAGTTGGTCACATTATGCCAAAACAACATACCTCACTGAACCATCCCGAGCAATGGCTGTTCAGATTCTTTCACTGGAAAAAATGATAATCTGCATTAAAGTGAAGGAAATGAATAATTAAACTTTTGGTCGGCATCACTGTTAGGAGCCTCCGACTCATCAACAGACAATATGGTATGGCCGTATGGGTAATTACAGTACCAAACAGAAATGTGCACAGGGATAGGCTCAAGTGAAGTTCCGACTGTTCTATTCCAGCCAACACTAATTCAGATAGAAAGAGATGAAGCCTCATGAATAATCTTTTTACAGTCTCAGGAATTTGGAAAAGCAAATAACAAGTACAGAATAAACAAAATACAACTCTACAATTAAAAAGAGTACTTACCTTATCAATTGAGGCCAAAAGTTCTAATCCTTCAAGGAAAAACATTGGGGGGCTAGCTCGGGCAACCACAAGTAATCAATTCTTGTAATGTTGCGGATGTAGGTACGACTAGTTTCAATTAAATCATAGAAAACTATACACTCTGATTTTGTCCGGCGTAGCACAGAAGTTGGGTGGATATCTGCAATTTGACCACTTGCCAAAATCCTGTGAATGGGCAAGCAAATGTAAGTGGGCTTAAACTAGTGTGTCGGGGGGGGGTGGTATCTACAACATGCCTCACATGTAGGAGGCACGTGCAGTAAAATTGCAAGAGGCAATAAAGAAAAGCTATGCAACAAGTACAGAAAGAATATATGGTAATTGTCATTGGAATAAAAATGTAAGGAACATCCCTTTAATTTTTTTTTTTTTAATGTAAGGAACAAATTGAACTTGTATGAGGATAATCATCACCTGTATGTACCATCAGGCTGCCTTAGTGCAGCATTGAGAAAATATGAGGCAGCAAGACATCTGCGGAGCTGAAGCATGTCATCTCCGCATGAAGCAATTTGAAGACCCATTCTCACAACATTTTCCCTAATTTGACTGCAATGAAGCACTAAATGATATTTAGTGAATATCTATAGTAACTCAAACAATTATCATGAGGTTAAGCAGTGCAGCCACATCCTAGAGCACATTTTGCATAAAATTTTGAGACTAGGAAACTCTAGTTGTGTGTCAAATATGCCAAAAGGAATCAAATACTCCCTCAATTCCAAAATTAGAATACGTTATTCCTTTTTGAGGCGTTGAAAAAAAAAAATATTGTCCACAAACCTTTTTTCCCTTTTGGGAGTACCATCTTTACTATATTACATTTTAAGGTAACTCAATTAATGGCACCACAAAGCAACTCTATTTTCAAAATTTGAAAATCAGAGAGGAAATCAAGTGTAATTAATTATAATGGAATCAGTAGACTTTTCTTTATATGTCTGCCAAGTTAACACACTTATTTGGAAGAAATCTAAATACTAAAACTAGTAAAGTGAGATTTCCATATAAGTTAGCTCCAACACGAACAAATAAAATCAGAGCACACCTGTGAATATCACGAGCATGCTTCAAGGACCGGCTATTAATGAAATTGTCCTTGCACCATTTTTTCAAATTCTTTTCAGCTTTTTCTTTACTATTTCCCATCTGGTTCTTCTCCAAAAACTCAGCAGATGTGCGATATACATTAAGCAAAGTCAAATGATCTCCCTCTGGGCTTGCAAAACTCTTCAATGCCGTTCGTGACTGCCCAACAAGAAAATATTTGTTAAAATGTTTTCCAAGAATAATCAGAGTATTAGCTTTCCAACTAAATTTGCTAATTATTTTTTCTTTCCAATCCGTAAAAGCAACAGCAACTAAAGAAAGAAAGAACGCAACATGGTGGGAAGCTCTAGCATTTTAAACACATCAGCAATAAGAACATCTACAAACTTTCAGACAGCAAAGAAAACCTGCAGACTATGTCAAAACTTCTCTACAAAATTTTATTTTGAGTAAAATTTCTATGCTCTCTCGAGGTATGTGTATTTATTAACACAATTAGCCTAAAATTCATTTAATTTTGATCACAACTTTTCTCAAAAATGCAAGGAATTGATATGAGCGTTACAGTTTTAACAACTATAAACATGAATTTACTACTGAAAAATAGCGGTGTCATGTGTGATACGAATCTGTGGAATTTTCAAATCATTTTACAATATAAGGTGTATAATGAAGCACTTGTGTAAATATATATTTTAAACAGTCGGTGTATCAATGTTCAATCCTTTTTATTTTTCCAAGAACTTCATAACAGCGAAAAATATGAGCTCTCATAAAATATCAAGTGACAGCTCTGTTCACATTTTCTTCCCTCCTCTTCATACACTAGATCCTTCACAAATTTGCGAATTTATAGTTTTTCCTGGCAACTCTGGTTATCCATCCATTGTTCCTCTCATCCTCTGTCTTGTGTTTGGAAACTCACTGGTCCGTTCATGTTTAAAGGCATGTGCCTGGATCATAGTTCTAACTGAATAAATACAAACAACAACAACAACAAAGCCTTTATCCCAAACTAGTTGGGGTCGGCTAAGATGAACCATCAATAGTCCAAAAGTCT
>JAOTQG010106911.1:0-12553 GCA_025631175.1 Iris virginica
TCTTAATTTTTTTGTTGTATCTTAATAAGATCCCATTGTATGTTATTACGTTTTTGTTGTATCTTCGCATCTTAGTTAGTTTGTTGTATATTTACGAATATGTTGTATCTCATTATATTTTTATTGTATCTTAGTTGATTTTCTTAAAAAATTTGTTGTGTTAAATCTTTATTTTACAAAATACTAACATTTAACTAACATACAACAAAAATGTAGTAAGATACAACTAGTTCATACAATTTGTACGAAAAAGTTGTACGTAGCAGAATAAGCCCCTATATATATACACACACGTAATTACTTTTAGTACTAGTAGTTGATGTCAAGTGGGCAATAAAAAGGTGAACCATTTTGCGGAGTTCCGAATGGACTCAGTGAGTCGCCGAAATTGACTCTGTCAAATCACAACAAACTCGGACTGTGCAAAGCATAGAAAAGTTAAAACAGAAGAATCGAATTCTTTCTTAGTCCAGGTTCTGAAGGCTCAAATTCTTCCACGCTCGATCATCATCATCATCATCATCATCATCTCCTCCTCCTCCCCCTTCCCTTGAAACCATCTCAATTGGTACGTGAATTCGTTCTTTGCGCCTCGTTTTTATCATTATCATCTCCAATCCTTTACTTAATTTCCATGTACACTTGTATGGACCAATCAATTTTTCAGTCTCACATAGGGTTTTCTCTTTTTCTAGTTAGGGTTTCCAATTATAGTTGAATTCAATTGATTTTGATAGCTTTCAATCTGTCTTATTGCTTGATATTTGTTTTTAGTCTGTGATATTAGGGCTTAAGATACGTATTGCTGGGTATTTGATCGTTGAGAAAGATGTTTGCGGCTTCGTGCCTAGCGTCGTGCTGCGCTGCGTGCGCGTGCGATGCCTGCCGGAGTGTGGTTTCCGGAATTAGCCGCAAGTCCGCTCGGATTGCCTATTGTGGTCTCTTTGCCCTGTCCTTGATTGTCGCTTGGATTCTTCGCGAGGTTGCTGCACCCCTCATGGAGCAGATCCCCTGTAAGCTCTTTTTATTATGAAATCATTGGTTTCATGCATTTCTCGTGAATCAGTATCTCGGCGCATTGTCATATGGTTGTGGGGACATATTTGAGATGATGAAATTATCTTTGCAAGAATGTTTTTATGAGATTTCAAAGAATATGATTTCGGAAGATGAAAGTTCGGGTACCATCATTGATGATTAGTTGGTACTTTGGAAATGGGAGAAATTGACGCAAATGGCCTTACCAATATTTTACAAAATTTCCTCCCTTAATTCAATTCAACACATTATTCGAACACGTTTAGTTTGACCTGCTTCTGAAGTTTGATCACTATTGCGTTCACAATTTCTCATTCGTATTTGATGAAGCTGTATGAGAGACCTGAACTGTGATTCATTTTTCACTCAGGGATTAATCATTTTCACAAGACACCAGATAGGGAGTGGTTTGAAACAGATGCAGTGCTGCGAGTTAGTTTGGGAAACTTCTTATTCTTCTCTATATTTGCTCTTTTAATGGTTGGTGTGAAAAACCAGAAGGACCCTCGTGATGGTTTGCACCATGGTGGATGGATGATAAAAGTTATTAGCTGGTGCCTTCTGGTGATCTTTATGTTTTTCCTCCCAAACGGGATTGTCAGCTTCTATGGTAAGCCAATGATGATAGTGCAGTGGTTATAGTTATGCTTATTACGTGAAATTGCAATTTATTGTCATGTATGTTCGCAAACATATCCCGAAATTTAGGTTTAGTAAGACACATTTAGCTTGTGGAACAGGAAATGTTTAATAGAAAGCCTGACTTCTCTGAATTGTTGGCTTCGAGACGGAAGTATTCATGAAGGAATTCAGCAATCGGTGAAACTGAAATGTGTGGAAGATTCGTTCTTCTCACGTGGCTGTTTATACTGATACAACACCTTATGTGGTGTAACAGGTTTATCCTGTTGTGTTCAGAAGAATTTTGACTGAATCTAGATATAGTTTATTTTGGAGACTCATGAATAGCATATGTTTTTATTATATGTTACTCTTTGCATCCCGAACTGAGTGTTAACTTTGCCTATGAATTATGAACATAAAGGCGTGCTCATTTTCGGAACAAAAAGAGTAGTATTAAGGAAACCACTACAGATGTTATACATGACTTCTGTTACATTCTATGAACTGTCACTATTTTTTTCGATATCAAATTTATGATATCAATCTTTCACCACTATGTATACGCAAGAAGTCGAGCGTTCACCGTGTAACACACAAAGAATATAGTGACAGCAGTGGCGAACTTCCTCTAACATGTATACAAGAATTCTTTTGACACCTTTTTTGTGTTGGTTGAGTAATTTTTTTCAGATTTGATTTCTAGATTTCCTTAGCAAGGCTTAATGTAATGTGAGGATTGTTTCTCTCAAGATCACTGGAACTACTGGGGAGTTAGAAGCCAATATTAGGAATAAAATTGGGTGTTCCTATTATTTTTCTTTCTGTTTTCATCCTCCAACCTGCTTGCAGAATAGTCCCAAATCACTTACAATGTGTTACCAGTTTGAAAGTTTAGTCTTGCAGTCTCTATCAAACTTTGGGAGAGGTTTTCCGTAAGATATTTCTGATTTAGAGAGTAAACCTGCCTTTAATTGATCTCTTCTGTATTCATGACTATATTAAGCAGATAAAGTGAACTAAAGTTTCCTTGTACCATAACTGCAGAGTCAGCATCAAAGTTCGGGTCTGGGTTATTCCTGCTTGTTCAAGTTGTGCTTTTGCTGGACTTCGTTCATAGTTGGAACGACAAATGGGTTGGATATGACGAGCCTTTCTGGTTAGTAAACTACTCACCTCTTCTCTTGGCGAGTTGTTATAAGATAACATTCTGTCTTTCTGTTCAAACCTCAAACATTTCCCTTTTCATTTGCATGTTTTCTTCAGGTACACTGCCTTGCTTGTTGTTTCAATTGTCTGTTACTTGGCAACATTCATCTTCTCTGGAGCTCTGTTCTATTTGTTTACCGCATCTGGCCAAGACTGCGGGCTCAATACCTTCTTCATTGTGATGACCCTGATTTTTGTGTTTGTGTTTGCCATTGTCACGCTGCACCCAACAGTAAGTCTTAACTTCAATTTACTATTATGAGATGCATCATGCAGTGAAGGTTGTTTGTCATCATTGTCTTTTTAGTTTTAAATGATATGGTACCTCGCATTTGTTGTCGAATAAATGTATGGATTCTGGAAGAAGAAGCACCTGCATAGTGAAGATTGGGTGAAAAAAAAAATAGATACTTAATATCAATCCCCGAGGTTGGATATAATGCATCTATTTATCGATTGTAAGGGTGTTAAGTCTTGTTCACACCACGCACTGCCACTGGGATACAGGATAGTGGGATGATCTTAATCTTTATCTCCTTTTGAATTTCATCTGATATACCGTTTTCATGTTGCATTGTGGTTGGGTCTCGTTGTTAAGTGCTTAAACATCAGCATTGGGAATACGGCTTTTAGCTAGATACATTGATAAATTATTATTGCTGGGTCACTGTAGCTTGTATACTCTTATGAACCTTACTTCAACCTGTCTGGCATTAATAGGAAGAAGCAGAAATAAAAGTAAGTTCACACTTTACCTAGGTGTCTCTGTGGTGTCCTCAATTAATGTAAAAAGTATGTTGTCTATAGCTGCGGACTTTAGATGGGGATAACTTCTATCTTTATAAGAGCCTTTGGGCATCTCCTTTTATTGTACTGATTAGATATCCAAATGAAAGTGCATTCATGAACGTGCTGCCACTAGCTATTTGGCGAGTTTTCTTCCCAATCTTTTTTTGAGTGGTTGGGGTGGGAGTTGTTTCTAACCAGGATACAAGTTTCTCATTCATAAGATAAGGTTGAGGGAGACTATGTTACCTGGACTCGGCTGGGAGGATCCGACACGGGTGTGGATCCGAGTGTCGGATCATGTCGTGTCGTGTCGGACACGGGTACTTCGCCAAAAGTGAAGGGTCCATGTATCATAGGAGGGAGATAGCTCATCTGTTGTGTACATTTAAAAATTAAGATTTGGATTTATCACTTGCTCATGTATACCCTATCCATTGTCCTTAAAGTGGGTATTTTAGCGAGCGCCCTGGATCATAGAAGAAGACATATAATTTTGTCCAAATTCATTTTTAATACATAAGATAACGCCCACAGGTTCATCTCAAGTTTTGATGATTCTTGTTTAAATACTTGTATTCTATTGATACTTCATTTGGGCTGCTGCTGATATGTTGATCTTTATAGTGGTATTATCTAGTTACCTTAACCTTTCGACATATGTAATGTTTTGTACCATTGATGCACATGCAGTACGTCATGCCAGGATTGGTGGTTCTTATATTTTTATCACTATTCTTTGTCAGTTGTTTCATAGTTTCTATGACACTTGTAGGTAAGTGGCAGCATTTTGCCAGCCTCTGTTATATCCTTGTACTGCACATATCTTTGCTATAGTGGACTTGCCAGTGAACCAAGGGATTATGCTTGCAATGGTCTTCACAAGCATTCTAAGGCTGTTAGCAGTGGCACACTTACCGTTGGATTGCTTACTACTGTGTTGTCTGTTGTCTACTCGGCTGTCCGTGCTGGATCATCAACGTCTCTGCTCTCCTCCCCACCAAGCTCACCTCGAGCAGGTTCGTTCACCTCATTCCTCTCTTTCAATATTTGTAGTTTGTGCATTTTAAACCCACTTTGTGATTAAACACTCGCTGGTGACCGTATTAGAATCTAATACGCTGCTTTTCCTGGTGATGGTGCAGGGAAGCCTTTGCTTCCATTGGACAAGGCAGATGAGGTGCATGAAGAGAAAGAAAAGTCTAGGCCTGTTACTTACTCTTACTCGTTTTTCCACATTATCTTCTCGCTTGCAAGCATGTACTCAGCAATGCTTCTCACGGGTTGGTCAACCTCGGTTGGGGAGAGCGGAAAGCTGGTAGATGTGGGTTGGCCTTCTGTTTGGGTCAGGATATTAACAGGGTGGGCCACTGCAGCACTATTCCTCTGGTCAATGGTTGCCCCTCATCTGTTCCCCGACAGGGAGTTCTAAAACTCTAAGCAAAGTCCATAAGGAATGGGTTAATGTGGGTGTTCTGTATATGATTTGACTGTCTATGTTACGAGGTTGTGAGAAACTGGAAGTTGGTTGTCGGGAAGGTGGATTTGAGTGCAGTCTGTTATGCGTGCTAGATTGTTATTTCAAAATGTGATCAAATGTTGGAATAAGAATGACCCTGGTTGCAAGTAAATGTTATCTTTTTCCTTGTATTATTAATCTTCCCAAGTACATCCGGATGGCTTAGTTTCCTTGGAGGATGACATTTTTAGTATACTAATAACCATCCAAGAAGCTCCATGTTGCAATGGTGGAAGCCGGGACCTCTAGTTTTCGTAATGCTCTCACGAACCATAATGATGAAGTCTGGTTTCGGGCAGTATGTCAAACAAAAGATATTTTAAGGTGCTCGAAGCTTATCAAAGACTGGCTGTATGCTAGATTCCTGGAGCATGTCCTGCTGGACTTCATTGAAATTGGCTTCCATCTTGCCAGGGTCTAGGCATAGCTTATTCGAGGTGAACCCAAGTTATTCCTGGGCTTTTGTGCCTAGGCCTTAAGAGGATTAAGATTTTATGAGCAAGTATAAAAGAAAAATGAGTGTTGATTCAAACAGAATCTCAAAGTTCTTTCTACTCTTCCTCTCGCATCCTTTCACCTTGCACAATAAAATATTTAGCCCCAAAATGAGTACTTATTTGATCCCAGGCATGCCTTGTAAGTGATTTATTTGCACTTTCTGCAGCCAGCCAAATCTTACACTGTTATCATTGGGCTACTTACTGTTTGATTGAAATGTGATGGTTTGTTGGAAAGGTAAATTTTAAAACCCTCGAGACAAGCGAAATAATGAAATACAAATTGGACGCTCAATATAATGAGAAACCCGCAATGATATTCAAAATAGAGAAAGAAGCTCCATGACATAGCTGGAGAGGCTGCAATTCGCGCAACACAGCAACAAGCTGACGACGAGGAAATCCTCTTTACATGCCAAAAAGGAATAGACAAATAGCTAAGGAACTAAACAATGCTAAGACGGTAACCAGCTACATTTTAAAACCACCTAACAATTATTTCTTGATTTTGGGACAGAAGAAGCATATATTCATTGCACTAGGAAAGCTGTCTGAAGAATGCAAGAATTCTAACAAAGAAAAAACCATCGCCCTCTATAGAATAAGGTTTTAGTACCTCGGATCCAACAAATTCTCCTGCATGCATATATATGTTTTATTTTAGATACTGCCGGATCCAAACAAGTTGAGATTAGCGAATGTTTTACACTAAATCAATCCTCATAATCGCCAGCATTCTCCAATAAATAATTAGCAGCCAACTCCTCGTTGCGGTCGCAGGCTAAAAAGGCCTCAATGACGAGGGCTCTATCAAACCCCATTGCCTCAAGCTGGAAAAAAGATTTTAAACACTTGCTTAGCATACAATTAGGACACAGAGACAACAAAAATAATAATACAACACAATCAGGAACGAAAAAGGTAAATGTCATCCATACTCGTTCAATGGCCTCCTGCTCTGCAGGGGTTACACTAATAGCATGAGGCATCTCCTGATCAGGCTGATCAAACAGATCCCTACAAGAAAAACAGTTTCATGTTATCACAGTCCAAACAGATTGTACAGGGCCAGTAGGCTTACATAAAACATGTTAAAAGTTGAAAAACGTGGGAATATATTCAACGATGTCATGAACTGCAAAAGCTAAAATTCTTTAAAATTCACCGGACACCCACATAATCACTCACCCTTCGGAAGCATCAACAGGTTCATTTATTAATTGAAGGAACTCTGCATGGTTCTCCTGGATTAGTCCAAGAAGCTGTGGATTTTGCTTCCCCAGCTCCTGAAGCATGGGCTATAATGATTGCAAACAGCTTAATACCCTCAAGTTAAAAACCCACTGAAAGGATCTAACGAAGATATTAGGAAGACACAAACCTGTAATATTTGTGGATTTGATTGAACCATAGATCGTAATGCCTGGAACTGAAATACAAAAGGAAGGGAGAAAAAGTTGTAACAAAACACACTACGACCTAGTTTGTGATTTCATTTAATGGCATGCCCCAGACCTACCAAACTAGGGAAACTTTTATTCACTAAAAATAAGAAAATCAAGATGCAAAATGGAGCTATTTAACTGTGCAAACTCAAGTTTCCAAATCAAAACTCAAAGAAGAGAAACACACCTGCTGGTTATTTCTTAAAAAATCAAGGGATCCAAGATTGCCACCACCAGCACTCGACGGTATTTCCTGAATATATTCTAGTTTCTATTATCCACAAAACAAAAAAGATAATGAAATTCTATTCTATTTCAATGACGATTCGTACCTGAGGAAACAAGTTCAAGGGAGATGCATTAGGTCCTCCAGATAGAGGTGCAGCTGTTTCAGTAGCAGAGTTATCCCTGCTGGCAGCTGGATTTGGGAGACGAGCTACTGGAACGGCAACTTCCGTAGTTTCTGGAATACCCTGAAAAACTCAGTGGCAAAGCAACAAAAAAAGATTGTGGACAAATGATAACCAACAAGAACTACAACAAGAACAACAAAATCAAAGACCCAAACATTTGGGGTCGGCTACATGATAACCAACATACAGAATATAAATAATCCACTGCTCGCTCTGGATTGTTGTAAGCAGCTTGAAGGGCCCGCGTGACAGTTTCCTTGTCCCAACTGCCGCCACCTATATCCATTATCTGTTGAATTGTCTGCTCAAGACTGTTCGTAGCAACTAAATTAGAAGCAGCTTGGCCATATGTATCAGAAGGAGCACTGCAACCACAAAACAGAAATTTCATGTAAGCACCCTCAATAGGATATTTCAAGATACCTTCATTTATGATTCCTGCAAAAGAATGGATTAGCAGAAGTTGGAATTCACTTATTTTGAATCTTATTGTGTCACTGTCAAGTGGGAGGTCACATTAAATTTTTTGAATCTTATTGTGTCATTGTCAAGTGGGAGGTCACATTAAAAAGTTCAATCATAATTATACTGGATAAAAAGGCATACTTAGCTGTAGCCACGTCTGAAGCAGAGGTGCTGGTTCCGGGGGCCCTGCAATGCAATATTTTCATTAAGAAAACAAGTTGAACATAAGAGCCACTGAATTTTGCCTTCTTTTTTCTTACTTTCATTACTTTTATTTTAATAAGCAACGAACATACTTCGGAGGAGGAGCGGCAGGTAAGCTGGTAGGATTGATGGCTGGCGCAGGTGTTGAAGAAGGCTGCTAAAACCAAGTAAAGAACAGGGCTTCTTATATAAATAATAGGTGAAATGTGCATAATAAGAGAAAATTATAATGTGCAACTACCTGAGCAGAAGAAGCCCCACTAGAGCTCATATTTTTACTCTACAGAGAGAGCAAAAGGGAGCGAAGTAAGTTCAAAAGAAATAGCGACAAAATAAGAAGCATAAACTACTCAATTCAAACATCTAGGGAAGTTCATGGCAATAGTTCAAATTTCAAACACATATTTGATAAAGGCACAACTCCCACTATCCAAATCAACGAACGCATGTACCTTGCTAAGCATAACAACCAGAAAACCATCTTCAGTGACCTTGTTCTCTGCTAATGTGCTTTCATCTTTAAGAACCTTGCCATTATGAATCAGTAATTGCTGCCCACATGGGTAATTATCTTTGCCCTGAACATCTTCAATATTTTTCTTGACTGCCATAATCTTTGATCATAAATTAGATTTATATTAGTATGAATATACATGAACAAGTGAACAACATATAGAAAATAAATGATGTTTCCTTTGCAAAAACTGCCGAAGTTACAGAATGGATAGTAATTTACATAACATTAATCAAGAAATAAAACAAAATTTATACAGCATACTATGTGACTAACCTAGTATAATTCATAAGAGTTAAGATATTAGAGAAAGGGCCAACAATGAAGGTTTTAATACAAATCTCAAGTATGATGCCCACACTTGGAGAAATTAAACAAGAAGCATCGCAAGCCAAGAAGGGTGCAAACTTGTGCACCAAAAGCACGGCAGAAGTGTGGGATATTTGTGCCAAATACCTTCTCATACAAGAGCTTTGACACCATTTTAAATATAGCCAACTCATAGCTCAAGATGTTAAAAGAAAACCCAAAAGAATACAGCATGCTGTAACAAGGCCATAACACAGCGCAGGTAGCATATCAACATAAGACATCACTCCAAAAATGAGACCAAGCTTTAATATATTTTCTTTCTACAACTATCCTCCATCACTCCCTTCTATGACAACTGACAACAATATAGCTAATATTTCTCACAACCCTTATTTGGAAGGTGGAATCCTTAGCGATGCGCCATTATGGAAAGTTATGGAGAGAGCATTTCTGGTCCCTTGAAACGCACATCGGACAAGTTCTTATGTTGCAGTTTTAAGGATTTTACCTAGATCTTCTGGTGAAACTAGGAGTTTCCAAAAAAATGCACATCAAAAAGGTAGCGCTAAAACTTCTTGTCTATCCCGCAGTCAACTACAACGTAAAGAATGGATCCAGTTCACTTCTATTTCATTAGACTTTCATTTCTAAGTCGTCAACTTCCAGTATGAGATTAGAATTTAATTATCATGCAATCGTAACTAAAATATAATGTCAAGAAAATAACAGTCAATGTTAAAAGATGGATAGAATATAATCAAATTCTATGGAACTTAATATACAAGCATAAGTTGTTTCCCTATTCTAACTGCATAAACAACTGACTCTGCTCAATCAATCAATGGTTCCCCTTTTTGTAAACCATATATCTAACGGATACGGTGTTACACTTGGAAGCAATCATATACATTTACCAAGGATGCCAATTTCTTTTAAAAAATCAGAATTTCATGGAAACTTTAAGCTCAATTTTCTAAGTGAGACGCATCGAAGGGAACATCCTGTAGAGGAAAGTAGTATTCATTGAGCGGAATGGAGTTTGTGTAACAGGCTTCAATGTTTCCATGCTTCTTTCATCACCATGTCAGGTTTAGGTTTACTAAAAAGCTAGCAGCCTAGCACACAGGCAGTTGACTCTCAAAACATTTATTACCTCAATCAAATAAGAGCAATTGAAGGGCCAAAAACCAAGTGCCAAGTACACTATAGGCATTCAACAAAATGCAAAAAAAAGAAGGAAAAAAGAAGCAATTATGTTCCGCATTATCAATCAATCAAATCATCAATCAATAACAGAAATAAACAAGAAATCAGTATTTGTACACGCAAAAACGAAACAACACACAAAAAAAACTTGACACTGCCCACAGGGTGTTTGATGACTTGCCCCACGACACAAATTAACAATGTAGGAAAGTCATACAACCATGTTACCTAACACCTAAACATATCTTACAAAAATTAATCTACAATGCACATAGGTTTAATACCAATTTCAACCTTCATTTCAACATCACCACCTATGTCATAACATTTGTATCAGCGAGAAGGAACTCACAGTGTCAGTGGGTTGAACCCTAATTTCAAAGTGGCTGCCTTTCAGCGTCTTAACCGTTAGCTTCATTCCGGCGAATCAGGAAGGCCTTTCAGAGAGTTTTTGGATTTGAATTATAAGGTCGTCGGAAACGAAAACCCTAAAAAAAACACAGAGTATGCTTTTTACAGATCGAGAAAATTCTGGGTGAAAAAGAGAAAGAGGCAGAAACACCATTTGGGCCACCCAACTTTGACAACTTATTCACCTGGGCCACCAAAATTCCAAAACATGCACCCTTAGCACCAAGCTTGTAAATCTATTCATCTGGAACCCAAAACTCCTCAAAAATGGATGAGAGTTTAGTTTTTCCCGTCAGTTTGATGCGAATTGCCTTTTATACCCCCAAATAAATACCATCTCTTGCCCTTTTGTAATGCCTTCATCCCTCCTATTTAAGATCTAGGCGATGACTATGGCGGGAAGTTTTTCCGCTTCATCCGGCAAATCCAACTTTCATAGCTTAACCCTTTATGATGTTTCTTGTTTCAGACAAATGGGCTGCCATGCCAAGTGCTAAAAATGAAGGTGTGTGTTTGTTGTGGGAAAAATATAAAAGGAGAAAAGCTATGGAGATTTTAGGCACATATTTTGCACGTGATTTTTTATTTTTATTTATTTTGAAATTTTTCCCTTAATATTTCAGCATTGATTAATTTTTCAGATTTTCTGCTCACAACTCTGAGGATATGTAATGCAATTTTTTTTTTTTTTTTTTTTTTTTGCAAGGATTGGAGCATGGTCTAGCCAAAAGCCCAAAATATAGCTAATTAAATATTATTTACTTTATTTGCAAATACTTGTGTTTATTTATTTCTATGCGTATATTCCTAGCTAGTTAAGTTATAGAAAGCTGCTTTTGGTACTATTGGGGGTATAATTGAAAGAGCGAAATTTTTTATATTGCCAATTGATATTAAAGACTTTGTCCCGAGTAATTCAGTTTGACCCGGATAGTGCATCAAGTAATGGTACATGGGTTTTCTCGTGAGGATTTTCTACATATGAGACCTCCATTAAGCGAATTCAAACTGCTTAATAATTGGATCAACTCCCGTTGGTAAAACTTTAATAGTTTAAAGACCAATAAATATGAAGTTAATGAAATAATTGTTGAGCTTTAATCTTTACTCTTTTATTTAGGAAAATTTTAATTTCACTTTAACCACCATATGATCTTATGGTTAATTATTCTAATTAACCAAATCAATATTCATGCATGCATGCATGCATTAAATTAGTTATAAGATCCGCGAGTGCAAAATGATTAGCACCATTATATTATTAGCCATTGGAACTTAATTCCAGATAGTTGATGCATTGATTATAATGGCTCGAACAATCAACGTTAAGTTAGCTCTCCATATATTGGACGAGCTGAGGGGATCAATATTGAACCAAATTAAGCTCACCTAGCTACAATGGATTTGAGCTTGACAAGGAGCCAAATCGAGCTCAAGTCGGCCAATCCGTTTGCCCCAAAATGAGTGTCACGATATATTAATTAACTCGATCTTAATTAGACCATGCATTTCTTAAAGGATTTTTAATTTACACAAATTACAAATCTGATCAAACTAATTAAACTCTAGCTAGGCATCAGAATTTGCCCATGCATTTCCAGCGCCTTTAATTGGCATGCACTGTCCATGTAGTACTTGTGTCGCCAATATATCCAATCGGACAGCTCGATCGTGCTATATATAGGATCAACTGCGACTAAATTGTCAAATGCATGAGACATGTTTATGTAGCGAGAAATCCAGTGATCACTTCAAAAAAAAAAAAAAGGTTGAGACTGCAACCCCGGCAGTCCCCCACCGACCCTGCCCTGGGCCAACGTGGAGGATGTAAATCGAAGGATGTGCACCACAGCAGCCAGGGTGGAGAGCTAACGGATAGGCCGAGGACTGTTTCAAACCTATCGGTAACTCCC
>JAOTQG010106922.1:0-12552 GCA_025631175.1 Iris virginica
AGCAACGACTTGATTCTCATTGCTCTTGACATACAACTTTTGTGGGTGATCTTGATATCTACCTCTTTTCAATTTTGAAGATTGAACAATAACATTGAAATCCAAAAAGGAAACAAAACAGAAGAACAAATTAAATGCTACCAAGTAGGCTGCTTAATTTGGCTTAATTTGCAAATCCATTTGATACCTCAGTTATACGTACGTACTCCCTCCGTGCATCCTCAACACATGTGACAACCCTTGCTTATTCATGAATTTGAATAAAGTTTGACGCTCATTTTGAACAACGGGAAGTAGTTTGTGGCTCGATTGGCTCTATATGATTTTTATTAAGATGGGATATATATATATTGTATATATTAGTACCCCATATATATATAAATATATGTAGGGAGGTGTTCGGCTGCAAACCATCCTTATTTGCGAATTTGCGCATTGGACCGTAAAGTTTATAACTGTGAATCATGAAAATTTGATAACTGTGAACCATTAAATTTATGATTGTGAACCATGAATAGTCAATTAAAGTCAACTGAGACAGTGGTTCCCAAGTTCGCAATTAAGGAGGGGTTCGCAATTGATCAGCTTCCTATATATGTATATAGAACTTTCTGCTATAGATGATGAGGAGATATACTCCAGCCTAGTTGATTTTGAATTCAAAGCTAACATTATGATCATTTTGTTGATGGAGTCCTTACTTTATAGAGCTGTTACATCGTGGATGCTGTGTCTTGATCATTAATCTCTTGCAAGTGGATTTAATCTTTTCACTATTGCTTTCTATTGTCACTAACACGTGGTAGCAAGTGATAGCTAGTCGAACTGCCTTCTATTCCTCGAGTTGTGACATTGATGAAATTCTACCTCAATGGTTTCTTTCTGGCATTCCAATGAGGACATGGTTTTGTCACAACCAATATCACTTCTTTGGTACTGTTTTTGAGTGATAACTTGATGTAAGGTTCGCATTGTTCAATGGTGGTATCATATGCAAGTAAAACCGCCGTAAAAACCTTTTGTATGAAGGGTTTGAACAACTTTTCCTGAATTTGAGCTGGGCATCGACTCATTAAGGTTCAAAGCGAAAAGCCTAGAAACGTCCTAACTGTCCCCCATGGATCCCTAAAGAACCCTTCACGAGCTATACACAAAGCTAGGGAATGCATTGGGCGCAACTATATCCTTAAATTAATGAACTTTTCCTTCCCATATGATCTCGTGTTTAATTAGACCCTAGACATGATCTTTTATATATATGTATATCTGGTCTACGTACATACCGATGAAGTAATATGATCAATATCGTAGCATTTTAATGATTTTAATGGTTTCATTTGAACAACTATTATGATATATCATATTACTTTCCCAAAAACTCGTAAAAGAAGAGAAAGAGTATGTAAAATGTATTATTTCCCAAAGACTCGTCCCTTGCCGCCAATATACTATTACGAGAATTCAATGGAAGAAAGACGGGTGTATTTTACAAAGTCTTAAAGTATTCTATTTATACTATTGAGCCCCTTAGGCTTTACAACTAGTCTATCAACTAACTCAACATATTACTCCCTCATTTTATTTTTAAATATTTTAAAAGCTATATAAAACTTTCAAATAAGGGTGAGAAAGTGAATGTTTAAAAGGAAACAGATCCAATACTTCCTACATATTTGAAGATTACTACTGTTGGAATAAGAATACAATTGATCTGACTTTTAGTTTTACTGAAAAGCCTGCCAAAGAAGAATGGAATCGTCCCACTTTTAGCACTTTGATCACAGACCACCAGATCCAACTAGCTAGGCAACAACCAAACCTGCAAAAAATATGAACGTACGTACGGAAATGGCACAATATAGTAGTAATAGTAGTATGTATCATCAAGAGTAACCTTAAACTTGACCTAGCTAGTCGTTCAGTGGATTTTGTCGTCACGTTGTCCACTCCAGAACCTACATACAGGAGTCGAACCATGTGAAGTACCAAAAACGATTAGGTGACGTCAAATCAGTTATAAATCCTCGGCTACAGTCTGGTGATCGATCAGGGGCTTAAACTGACTACTACTACGTACGTATCATCAGCCGGTCTAAATTTCAAAAGTGAAATCGGATGAATTAAGGCCTAGGAAGGGGAAAGCGCAGAGGTTGATGGACGAATGGAACCAAGTGTTGCATGCGTCCCAAATAAAGTGACGCCTATTTTTAGGCAGCCAAGCAGTCACCGGAGGAGGAGGCGCAATTAACCCTTTAAGACAAGGAAACATCCATCTGATAATGCTTGGCGTTCCAGAAATGATGCAAGAGCCAGAAATGATGATGCTTTTCCAGGCATGCGATATAAAGTTGAATTTCAGAAAAAGCCGGCAGTGATTGATTGATGACCCCGTATTGCTGTTGCCAGATTAAGCTATTTGAAGTACACACCGCGATAAGCACTGTAGTGGCTGTCAAATACTAGCATGTTGGGAGATGCAGAGATCGCTACTGCTCAAATGGATGATGAAAGCTCAGTGAGTGCGCGCGCAGCATGCCCTTTGCATACCTCTTCTTCACCTTTTATCATTGCTAGAGCTAGCTCATGTTGGTACAAGTTTTCTAAAACCATAAATTAATTCCCACAAACTTCTATATCATCATTCATTACCTTTCAGCTCCCCACATTAACATAAGCTGTCCAATTGAATACATCCTAACAATGACTTTTTATGCGTATCAATTCGTGAAATTATTATCGATCCGTCGATAAACATATTGCCCATTTCGATCATATGACTTGGGTCAGAAAATCGATTTTTAATGATATAATATGATATTTTATAATGATTGAAGTGAAAAAATAAGATACAGATAGAAAATAAAATAATATAATCCATCAAAAATCAGAAATCGAATATTATGTCATATTAGCTTGGTAATCCAAGCTTTAACTGATTGTTGGATCAAAAGCCTAGCCTCTAAAAGATCACTATCTTGGGCCTAGTAGCAGGCTATGTAAAATCGGGATCACGTTATTCAGCATGTCCCAACTATCTTCTCCGGCTTGTAAACCTCTTTCCCTTTATCTTCTGGCTCAATTTGGGCCTTCGTTCACCGGAAATCCTTAGGCCCAAAAGTAACATTACCCATCAAGCCAAAGTAGGATTGTAATTTGAATATGTTGAGAAATCTTTTCAGTTTAAAACCTCAACACTATAGAATAAATCGCGGGAAACACAAAAAACTCACAAAGCATGGCAGGAACCGATCCACAGAAGCACCTCCTAACCCTAATTCGCGACGTCGCCACTGAAAAATCTCAAGGAGGTAAACCTTCCTCCTCTCCTCCGCTCGATTCTGTTAGGTTGCTGAAAAAAAGTCGGATTCATTGCTCTACTACTGTCTCATTTCAAAATTTTCGATCGCAATTGCTCCGCTTCATGTGTTTCCTCACTCATTAGCAAATTAAACATCGGTTTTTGATTCACTGAGATCGAGTACGTAATTTTCAGAACGTAGAGTAGGCAACCATAAGAAACAAATTCAAGAGCTTCAATCGGAGCTGGAGGCAGCGAATTTAGAGGTCGAAGAAGCCAAGTGTTTGAAAGAGAGTATGGAACAGGAGATAAAAGGATACGAAGTTGAATTAGCTATGAATGATACTTCTATTCAAACCCTTGAGGTTTTACTGAATTATATTTACTCCAGATGTCATTAAATTAACTTTGAATTTTTATTTGGTTGATTGAAAATCCTGGGGCAATTTGGCGTTTGATTGATGTTCAGGCTAGGATTTCTATACTTCAGGATGAAGTGACAACCGCTGGATCTGATTTAGAGGCTCTTAAGGTGCTGAATAGAACTTCATTCGCTATTGGCTTTCATTTTGCCGTATTCTGCACCTAATGTTGTTTATATTGTAACGGTTTGAACCTCTCTCTCTGTCTCTATTATTGTTTACAGAATGAAGAAGCGGCTTCCACGTACGTCTTGTGATTTCTCTGTTATAAGTCTGAAGTTTGCTAGCTGTAGACTTATTTACATAGTATTACATAACATATTCTAAGTTGTTCCTCTTTGCCTATGCAGAGATGAGTTTCTTGGCAAAATGTTTGAGCTGAATGCGAAAATAAGGTTCTAACTCATACTTGAGGTTATGTCTTACATCATGAAATGTTGTTTGTTTTAAAATCATGTGGTAGATTGTTTGTTAACCTTGATAATTCTAATGGCCTATCATGAACATCAATTTCTCACTAAACATGAATTAGAGTAGGATGTTGCTGTTTTTGGAGTTTTCCCTTGTGTTTAGTTTAGACATAATTTTGATGTAATGATGGTAAGATGGTTCATCTTAGCATCTATTTCCCATCGCATATTTGGTTTTGGGCCACTTTTAGTAGTCAGAAAGGATGATGGATAAATTATTTCTATCACAAACTTGAAATGTCGTCAGAAATGAGAGGCACCATATATCTGATAATTTGTCATTGTTGATTAGGCATATTAGAGCAGCGTTATTGATACCCTGTCCAATCTATTTTTTGGAAGGTCAAATATGGTTGATCTTATGTATGCCTTTTCATCCATTCTGCATCTACATCTTCCTCCACGGCTTCTAAAATTACTTTTAGTGTGCAAGTTTATGGGATGTGAAGATGTGTGGCTTCAAAACGCCATGTCTGTGGAAATAACCTTCGTACAGTCATGGATATAAGTATGAAGCAGGACCATTTTATGCTTTGTCACTCTATAATTCTTCTCTCCGGTAAATTGATTTTGCCTGGCCATAGAATCAAAGTGGAGACGCGGTAAGGGCAAAGACAGAAAAGGATTTAACACCCCCCCCCCACCCCCGCCCACAAATCCATATTCTGCTGAAAGAGTCTTTTTTGAAACTTAAGGGGTCAACATGTGCAAAAGTCAAATTAAACATACACATTCCATATTTAGGAGATCAAATTTCCTTCATTTAAATTTTGAAGTGGAATATATTTATGCTAAGCCTGTTTGATAAATAACCATGCTGGCCCTTTATTTTCAAAAGGACTCTTTGAGTGGAAAGGAGGGAGTACGTAATTAGACTGTAGAGTAATAACTGCTGTTGACTTTTAGATTAATTTTCTCTATATAAGTGTTGAAGGAGCAAAGCCAGGCTGATTAATACGTAAAAGTTTGTTCCCTCCCCTTATCCCTTAAAAAGAAAATTACATTCTACTATCGAATGATCAGACATATATGTATCAGTTTCAGCCCAAATATCATTCTATGTTTCCTGCAACTTTATTCCCAAAAATGTGTAATCCCCAATAAGGACTCCTGACCTAGAGAACATATAGGAACTTCTTGGATGCTGTAATGATTTACCACCAGTATACTGTGTGAACATCACTCTAATCGATGAATTCTGTAGTCCTTCTCCCCCCTCACCCCCTTTTATCTTGTCCTTCTATAAAATGTTGTGGTCATGTGCGAGTATTGTTGCAACTATTGAGGTTTTTGTTACGCATCGTAATACAACATATTTAACTTGTGGTTTTACATTGCTGATGCAGAAAATTCCAACAGGAAGTAGTGTCTGCTTCAAAAGAAGTAAACTACCCTGGAATATCTAATCATGGTTCGTCTTACCATGTCGATTACAAAAGGACATAAACATGGCTCCATACATTCACAGACATTAGGCAAACAACTCCAAATGATAAACTCATAAAGTTTATGGATATTTGCTCAGCCTTGTAAAATATCATTTGATTCTTTGTTCATGAATCTGCAAAAGCTTGTATCTAATGAGCTAACCGTTCTCCGCATCCAAGTATGGAATGAACATTTGTCTCAAACAGCTCTTTACACAAAGTCAAGAATATGATCGATGAAGATCGAAATTTTATATAGATGTTATAAGGGGATATCAGTGATCATACTATTCGGCATTAATCAAAATTTTTCCTCTGTAAATATCCTCACCTCTCCCCCCCCCCCCCTTTCCCACCTATTTTTTGGGTTATTTATTTCCTCCCATGTCCCCTTTTGTATGATTTCTGTTTATTTTTCCCAGAAGCATCGCCTGTCAAATCTAATTCAGAAGATGCTGAAGTGCGCAGAAGAGAGCTTGAAATTAAGCTTTCCCAGATAACTTCTCAAATCAGTAAGGAGGAGCAAGAATATGAATCAAATCAGAACATTCATTTGCAGGTGAGAACTGGTCATTCTATTTGAACCTGATGTTTGAATTTCTGCTTTATGTAAGAATAATGTGGAAAACTGTTGGAGCAAAGCCTTGAAGCTTCCCTCTTACAGAGACCTGACTATAACCTTCCTCGATCTATCTTGTTCTTAGAATAGACTGCTACACACTTTGATGTCCTCCACAGTTCAAAGCCACCAGACTTTATGAGACACATCTTGGAATAAATGAAGGAAATAAATGAGATTGGCCCTAGAAGCCACCTGTTTATAGATAGGGCATACGGTGATGCCAACTAGTATTAGCCATCCCAGGATTTCCAGCACCTCGGTAAGGGGTTTGACACGTCATTACTCCCTCTCAAGTGTTTATGGGTTCTCATGTGGATGCCTATAGGTTGATCCAAATTGTGTCTGGGTCTTTGTTTAACATTAGAGTTCATTGCACAAACATGTGCCTATATTCGCTTGATCTACGTCAGAAAGTCTCTCCTTATTCTGTAATGCATTCATATTGTGTTTATATGAATGTTAACATATTGATGTAACCTGTAAGCCATCAGATAAAGATTGAATAGTTAAGGATCTTCTGTAGGTGAAACAGGAGTTGAGCGATTTGGAACAAAAAGTATCTCTCACAGAATCATTTATGAAGGAAACTAAGGAGGTAGAGGAGTTGACCAGATATCCATACTGAGCATCACGTGATGTTTTTTTTTTTCGCTAATCGATTTAATTGAGTTCATATATTTCATTTTACCACTCATATTGTCCAACAAATATGGTCTTGTTGGTGCAAAAGAGTGTGCTGTCCAGGGAGAAATCCAGTATGGAGTATTGTGCTACTGTTGTGTAGGGAGGAAATTGGAAATTGGGTCAATGACCTTCTTTTCCGAACTGTAATTAACTTTTTGAGTCAGCTATCCAAGTAATATAGCCATGAAATCAGGCAGTATATAGCGTGAATTCCTTAACTTGACACACGCAGACTTCTGAACTTGAACACACATATGCTACCCTGAGCAATGAGCTGCAGAAAAGGTGTATTTGCCCCAAGTGTCAGCATGACAATATGGAGATTTTGGGTGGAATTCTTCAGATGAACAACTGAAGTCAATTACTCGTAAGCTTCAAAAGATAACACAACATTTAAATTACTACATTGCTTTTGTGCATGAGCACTTCTTGTACCATGATTTATTGAATAATATTCATCCTTTATTTATTGCAGTTGTTTGAGGTTCTGGTGCTATATGCTACTTTGTCAAAGAGCATGTTCATTTTGTACAAAGGCAGTGAGTATTCTAGATTGTTCTGAAGTGAACTTTTTGTATCCATTTTCTCATGTAGATCCCTTAGTTCATATCTCATGAAAAGTAAAGATTCTATGCTCAAACCTAGTGCACGACTTGACCACCTCAAACAGTATGAAATACATAATTTTCTTACCTTATGTTGCTAGTATGAACTGTGAAGTATTAGTTGCATCTGTTTTATTGTCAACTATACCTTCTAACTCGAACCTTGATCATGTACAATGTTCCAAGAATTTTTTTTGGGGCAAGATAGGAAACATAAAGAGCTAAGGAAGAATATTTGACATGGTATTCCTGGAATACAAGCTGTAGAAATGAAACTAATCAAATGAAGTTTCTCCATATATTATCTGTTTGACCTAAAGCTTTGCTCATTCGATGGTGATCCTTCAATCTCATTTACAATCAATGATCGCAATGTTGATGATACCTCCAAATCAGCTCTGCCCCGCACCTTCATAATGATTGAAAAAGTTTAATGCTCATTTTGAAGGTCATTTGATTTGTCCAAGTTCCAACTTCTTTATGCTTTGTTACAAGTAAATGAATAAGGACAGTGTTAAAGAGGACTTACAATATGCTTAGAAGTATTTGTACTGGGTTTGACAGGAGGGAGCGGGGAAATTCGTGGATTGGCAGACTTTACGACTTCAATATGTGTTGAGAAAAGAGCCGAGACAGGACGATGATCAGAGAACTTGCTCTCGCTACGGAAATAGGAAAGTTGCTTCACCCCTTTGCCATACCATAAAATTCTGTCACACCTGCATGACACAGAATACTGCATTTTATACATTCTCCTTAAAAATTCATTTATAAGCTAGCCCCTCCATAGTACCAATAAGTTGGAAAGATATGCACAGAATACTGCATTTTCCTTCATGTTGAGAAAACCTTTATCTTTTTTGTGCGTATTTTTTCTCTATCCTATCATCAAATACGCCACCCGAGTTATAGAGCATAAATAATAAAGAAGATCATCAACTGTAGAACAATGTACCATGCTGGAGTTCTTTGTTTCTCTCCTGCTCTGTTTGGAAGGCCACCAGAATAGCGATTGCAATTGGCTGAAGAATACTTGTACGTAGGAGCAAATTCTATGTTTCCCTCTCGCCAACCTTGAAATACTCCACCATCTTCTAGTTCTCCACGAAGCTGATCAAACTCTTGAAGTGCTGTCCAGTCTTGCTTCTTTATTAGCATCCTGGCTAAATCGTCTTTTAAGTATAACCTATAGTTTAGGTCTCCAAACCAGAATATCCGACTGTTCTACAATTAATATATAGTAGCATCAGACAAGGAATTTAAAGACGATTTACGTCCATTCTTAATTTTAACAGTTGGCCAGACCTTTTTTTTACAGTTTAGTTTATTTCGTATGGAAAGACAACTTACTCGTGCCCTAATATTGTAAGAGGGTGAGCATTGCAACCATCTTGAGGTAGTCTAGTGAAAATCGTTCGCCTGAAAATTTCAGAAACCTGGTGATTCCTTCTCCCTTCGTCGCCTTTCTTCTCACCAGAAGCTAAATGAGCAACAATGAAGCAAAAACTGGTTCCTTCTATTGACATACTGACTGAAACTGAGCCTTTATTTCCCAGATAACCCATGATCCCACAAGCCACTGAGCAAAGCTTTACACTTGACACATAACATTTCTTCAGCAGAGATTTTCTGATCCAGACACTTATGAAGATGCCAACCATTTTCTTGCTTGCCACCAGCTTGTACCCATTGTCCTGATTAGGATCCTCATGCCGTACATCTGGCTGATCTGTTATTGGAGTGTCAATTCCATGGATGCCAGTTCTTCTTTCTGACCCAGGAACTCTAACATAGTTATAGTTCTCACTAATGATAGAATTTTGCATAGGGGTCATCCATGGACATCCATATTTGTTATTGAGAGTTTTCCCGATTAGATCATTCCAGTTTGTTGCTTCTGTTGGATCTTCTGTCCCAATAATATTTCTAGCCTTTAGAGGAACCAGCTCTTGAAATCTGTGAGGAATTGGATGCTTTTTGTTAATAAAATTGGCAATTCTTGAACTTATCTTATGGTTGTTTTGGTACTGCTCATCACAGATGTTCGATAACAACCTTAGTTAGCACATACGTACCCAAGAACATAAATGTCAGCGGCTTCCTTAAGGTTGAACCATTCGTCTAGATCTACAGTCAAATCTCCCACGGGAGATCTTCCAGCGACATTCCAAGAACCAACAAAAAGTCTGAAATACCAAGACATGTTGATTACTAACTTCCATAACAAAACCCCAAAGGTAATTTGGTTGTCTCTTTAGAGAGTATCTTACCTTAATTCATCGGTTGTTATGCATGGGTCCATCTCCATTGACACTGCAGAAGAGGTGTCATCTTCTTCATCCTCACCATCTGCAAAAGGAAACAGCTATATATTTTTCATACATGGAACTAACTAGAGAAAGCCATCGGAAGGAACTGAGAAGCCGATGAGAGAGTTTCACACCTGAAAGTTGCATCAAATCTGATAAGCGATCAGATTGGTGGTGCTTCTTAGCGAACAAGCCACTCAATCTATGAACTCTCGAGGTGTAGTTTTTGTTATCCATGGCTAAGAACCACAACGCAGTCCATACCGGCAGGCCTCTAGTAGTAACTAGAGCACTTGTGGCAAATTCTCATATGTCCCGTACGGCGTACGCTAAGCACACTGTGTGTATCTTCCAGTTCCGGGCACGGTTGGCTGGCTGTAAGATGTTATTACGTTGATTACCACGCTCAAAATTAGGAAAGGTGGGAATAGAGGAGGAAGGAGTCGACAAAAGGATGAACCTTGGAAGTATCAGAATGTAAGAAGAGGCAGACAAAAAGAAGAATAGATAAACAATGCCTGAACGATAATCCCACAGAGCTTCTTTCCATATTTAAACGGTATTGTAACTTGTTCACTATCCGGCAGCAGAGAATTCATCATCTCATGTCACATGACTTTTAAAAATGATATGTATTATAAATTTTAGAGTTTAAAATTTCAAGATTATTTTTTAAATAGTTGAGATAAAGATTTTGAAAAATGAAAAATACACCATTTAAAACAAAAAATTTGAACTCGACATTAGATGAAAAAGTTTCAGTGAATATGGGCCTCAGAAGGTTCTATCATTCATTTCATCATTAGTGCTCTCTTTTTATTTATTTATTTTTTATTATTATTATTATTATTTGTGTTTGTGTGTGGGTCAGTGTGTGTTGCTTGCCACGCATTGCTTGCGGGTCATTTTGGTATTTGGGCTTATGTTTTTTATTTCTATGGAAAATTCTGAAGCAAATGCAAAATAAGCCAACATGCATGCTTGCAAGGAGTGCAGTTGTTTGTTCTTTTTGGTTAGAACATGTCTACTAGTGAGATTTACCCAAATAAACAATTATTTTACATGTAAACTACCTTATGCTGGCCGGTAGGCAGGCCGGCCGGCCAGCCGGCTGTCTTTTAAGTAACATGTCCCAATTTCTTCTTCTTCTTACTAATTTCTCCCTTTTCGTGGACAAGAATGTTTGAAAGTCAAAAATTTTGAGTGTTGTACTTTTTAGCATTTTATAATTTTGAAATTTATACTTAAAAAATTATAATTTTTTCCTACAATATTTGATCAAAACAATCATATAATCAATATGAAAGGAAAATTTTGGAAAAATAAATACATTTTATAGCTTAATTTTTAAATGCAAACTTTTCAAATGAAATTAGTGTCCAAAATCGAATGGTGGACCCTTTTTCCGGATTGGAAGGAGCATATATATGAATTAGCTAATATCACCGTTAATTATAAGAGGTCATTGTCCTTATTTTTATTTTTTCAAAATGTATTCGCCCCTGTACAAACAAGTAATCCTACATAGGTGCGTTTAATAAAGGAAGGGATCCCCAGGGCATATGTCATAATGGCAAAAGGGAGGACGGATAGGTCTCAACGTGATAGTACGATGGAGAACTCTCGAAATTAGAGTCTCAACCTAAAGGAGTAGCAATATTCTTTTGTTCCAAGGTGAGTGTTTTTATTAAATTGATACATAATTGTAGAAAAGTATTTGACATTTGTAAATAAAAAATTATTTACAAAATAGAAATAATGATTGGAGTATTTATTTTGTGATTACGGAAGCACCGTGGATAGGATAGATTCGCACCTATTAAACTCTGTAGCTTTCATGGTTGCGACATTCTACCCATTTTAAATTAAATGGGCTTGCTTTTGTAGGTAGCTTCCGCCCTCACCCATTAATTATCACTTTGCATCGGTAGGTGGCAAATGAGCTGAATTGAATCGAATTTTTATGAATTTATTTCAAATTTGTCATACTATCTTACAAGTCGAATTTTTAAAATTTTGAGCCGGATCGAAAATGAATGAACTCCGCTCGGTTCGTGAGGGGCTCGCGAGTCCTTCGTGAGACTTTGTAAATCATGAATATTACGGAGCTTGGTAGGTTTTAACGAATCATCGAGAGTTTTGCTCAAGAGAGGATATGGATCAAGGTCCAAACTTGCATAGTGAAGCGCTCGCAAGTTATATAATGTGTTGACTCGGGCCTACATACTCAGTATTTTTAAATTATTCTGTTTCAGTTGTTGAATCTAAATATCCTTAATTAAAATTTAAATATGATAATGACGAGTCAAATTGAATCTTAACAAGTCAAGTTCTTAAAAGCCCCTTAAAGAATATATATTCGGTTGGGCTTGATAACTTGATTTATTATGTGAATTGCTAAATTTCGCACCTATTTTTTTCGCTATCGCCCCTATCTAATATCTAAAATACCCAATTTAAAAATATACCTAAATCTTACCCACGCTTCTCTCCCTATGCCCTTGTGCAGATAGGGTCGTCTATCTTTGGATGAACATGAAAAGTTTTTCATTCGAATGACTACTCCCATATCTATTTTCTTGTTTGATTCTCTTCCTATATTGAGTTTTCAAAATTTCAATCTTCTTTCTCACTATGAACCGTTTTTCCAAAGTTTTTCATCTCTCTCTCTCTCTCTCTCTCTCTCTCTCTCTCTCTCTATATATATATATATAT
>JAOTQG010106933.1:0-12549 GCA_025631175.1 Iris virginica
CTGAGACAGTGAGACTCATACAGGTGATTGGTAGTAGCATTTATAATGGCATTCTATCTTCCTGAAATACAGAGTTTCGAATCTTGTAAATGCTGTAGATGTGAATTAAATTTTGCCTTTCTGGATTGCTGGTTGACAATGCTTCTAGGAGCCTGAGGGTTGTTCTAGCTATGTGACTTCATTGATGTCTATCCTCTTATGGTTCATTTCATGTCGGTTGGAATGGAATAGTCACTAGATCAAATAATAAATAAATTTTGTAATTTTTCTAATTTGCTCCTTAAGATATGCATTTCTATCCTGGTGCATATTTGTTGGGTCAGAGGGGTGTTGTGCTTGTTGATATATTTGTGTTATTCCTTAATAGCAAATACTGAGTCTGCTCTTTACAAGCCAAGGATGAATTTCGCTTCGAGACTCTTAGTTACTCATTCTTAAAAGATCCATTTTGAAAGGCGGCATTTACTCTGTTGTTTCCAGGAGACATTCATAAGCAGGAGAGCTTTGTGCCTCTGGGAAAACTTCATCTTGAAAAGTTTCTTTCGCCTCTGGTAACTATTTGATTTTAAGTGCATGTTTCAATATAACTCTGATTGATCTTATAAATCTTTATTACATTAGCTCTTGTTGCTTACTACTTGGGACATTTGGTTGAATCTGCAGACTGCAGCAGTGGGCAAAGCATTCTCTGCTGCGTCTTCGGCTGAAGTCAAGCGACACAATAATACACGCCAGCTGGCAGAAATTCTGCCTGCTAATCGCTCAAATCTTCCATTTACCAAACGTGATCAGAGTTTTCCTTCAAAATATTTGAGTGAACCTAGCATTGAGAACAATGTGTTTTTTCCTAGGAAGAAAAATCTGCAAATTAGCAAACATGAGGTAGTTGCTATGACCAGAAATGAATTATTGGACGAGGAAACAATTAAAGGATTGATTGCCCCTTGTTCTATGAAGAAGCCTAAACTAGAGAACCCTTGTTGCAACTCGAGTGGGCCTTGTGAAAAGTCTTGTGCAGATTTTATCAAGAAATCATCTGTAGACAATCCTTTTCTCCTTGGTGATTCAGTGAAATATGCAAGAACACCGAAATTTGAGAGAGGAAGCAGCCAAAATACTCAAGATGGTTGCGCTGTACTGCGTGATGACCAAATGGCTTCACAAAAGAGGACCACTGAGTTTGTCTCTCAGAAAAGCAAAAGTGCCATGTCTAGTCCTGTAATTCGTGGAGATGTGGAGAAAAAAGGTTCTACTTTTCTTATTCAGGTGAACTATTCTGACTTGTCCTTTGGTTCGAAACAGGATTTTTTGTCTTCTTACTATTCTTAAACGTTGTGCTAGGATTAGGATATCCATTGCCTTCTGGTAGTGAATACTGATTAATAAGCTGTGCTATTTTTTTTTTGGTTTCAAAATGGAGGATCCTTGTTCAGCTGTACTTTTCAATACAGTTTGTCTAGGTACTTCAGTTCCTGAAAAGACTAGGATTTGTCTCCATAATAAGGCCCAAGTAAACTGAAGTATCTCTTAATTAAGTGCGGAGGAGTTAGTGGATGCTGGGGAAGAACTTGATGATGATTCCCCCTCTTTGGATAGGAAAGACGGGGGGGAGCTAAGAGATCCTTTTGTAGGAGTTCCATAACATTCCTTTTCATATTTTTATCCCTGCTTTATGGGTTTATTCCAGAAAATGAATAAAAAGCGTGTTCAATTTGTATTTCTATTTTCTCTCATTTCATGAATTGTTAGTGTCAGGTAACTATAAATGTGTGTACAGATAAAATATTGCCTCCGTCCCAAATTTCTTTTACATTGTATATTTAACATTATTTTGAGGATGCAGCTTTACATGCTTGTCCCATTTTAAAATTACGCTAAATGTTTTCATTTTTAAGAAATGGGAAGATTGTTTTGGGATAAACAAAAGAGGAAAATGTGAAGATTTTTGTGGGACGGCGGGAGTAATAAAACATAGGATACTGAAAAGTGAAAAGGAATAATTTAAATTAGCCCATTATCATCGAGCTGTCTTGCCACAAACTTTTCCACTGTTCCTTGCATGCTTAGAGTGTATGTGCTGGAATAGTATATTGTTCAACTTTGAATAGGTGTTCGATGAGCTTTTCTAGAGGTTGGTTGGATACTAGTCATAAAAACCAAATAAAGGGGTACCCTTCTAGCTGGGATATAGGTTCAATTATCATCAAGCTGTCTTGCCTCAAACTTTTCCGCCGTTCCTTGCCTACTTAGAGTATATGTACTGGAATAGTGTATTGTGCACCTTTGAATAGGTATTCGATGAGCTTTTCTAGAGGCTGGTTGGATAGTAGTCATAAAAACCAAATAAAGGTGTACCCTTCTAGCTGGGATATAGGTTCACCTATTTAGTAAGCATAACTATTCAATAACATCAGTTTTACTTGTACTTGAATTTGCTGCATAACTAGGCATACGAGTGCCAATTCATTGGATTTTCTGTACCCGAGTTTTATCCCCTTTTCTTTGCAAAGGCCAGCGTCCCTTCTAGTTTGACTACCCAGCATGCATAATATAATAATACTAGAACCCATCCCTTTTAAGTCTTTACGGTTTGCTGATTTTAGCTATTGCTCTCACCTTGTCCAATGACATATTAAAACTTCAAGATATCATTATTGTTTTTGAAAGAGACATTGTTGATGTCATTGATGGAGGAGGGCAACTCTTAACTTCAAGCTGTATGCTTAATAGATAAATAGATCTGATTTCAAAAGTTTCTTCTCGTAATACTTAACTTTAAATTTGAATCTAGAGAGTTCATATCCAGTTATCCACACTGGATTTTTGTAGAAAATTAGTTTTGAGATTACATTAATTTTAACCGGTGACAAAGAATTGGACTTGAACTTGAACAGTACTGGTTCAATTTGCAAATCTCCAATCAGATCCTTACTAAATCTCTTAAATTCATTTCAACTTGAGTTTTTTTGCACTGTTTATTGTTAAAAGCAATCAAACAATCAATTTCACTTCTAAGAATAATGTCATCATTTTCTCATCACGACATTGCATCTTTATATGAAGCTCTAAGGAGTTAGAAACCTTACAGGTCCAAGAGAAGCTAAGTGATGCAGAATATAAAGAATTTGTGGGCTTTATGAAGGCGCTGAAGTCTAAAGCAATGCAAATAGGCCATGTCCTACAGTCGATTACAAGATTATTTTCGGCTCCAGATAGACTTCCTCTTCTTCAAAGGTAAAGACAACAAATTGCTCAATAACTTTATATCAATTGGCAGTTGCCTGGTTTTAACTTTCTGAAATGGTTATCGGTATTATGTATACACATGTTACTTTTTTCTGAATAGCTGACACGCCGGAGTTGGCTGCTGGCAGAATTATAATGAACCAATTATCAGCTATACCTTCTTTTAGTCGTTGATGTTGGAGTCTTAAGTAATGGACGCTGTAGGTTGTGGTATTCTTAGTCATAATCAACAGTAACACGTTTTAGGGAATGGGTTAATACTGCAATTCCTTTTGTCATATTTTATACTACCTCTGTCTAGTGAGCCACACGTGTGGGTGGAAAAGAGATCCCAGAATTTAAACTAACTACGATTACTAGCATTTGAAGACTTAATATGGAGTCCAAAAATCCTGGCTCATTGGAATTAAACTCAAAGCCATAGGGAAAGTCAAGCACGTGGACCACTTAATTCATAAACCGAGTTTGGTTTGTACTTGCCCATCAGACATTCTTAGGCTAATAGGATTCCGACAACAAAATGAGACACTTTTCACAGCAATCTCTGTTAAATAAAGGATCATCTGTTGTTCATGTTATTTAACATGATTGTAGCCTTGGCATGAATTTCCTTTTTGTTTCCTCGCTGAAGTTAGTTTTGCTTCCATCACCCATTTCTCATGAAAAATCATCGCTGCATCTCCTCTTTCTATGGCATTTTGACAGGTTCAAGGAGTATGTCCCTGCAAAGTATCATTCTTTATATGATCATTACCTCGAGAGAAATAATAATGCTCATGGCCTCTGACACAAGGTAAATTTGTTTAACTTGATATCAAGGACTACTAAATATAGTTTATAAGCTGCACTGCTGCAGTCTCAGAATTATGAACTGCTAGAGACCGATTAGGCTTTATGATGCATGAAGGTCCATGTTATAGGTTTCTTTACATGGTATGTATATTTACATTTAAGCTGTAGCAAACTACCAGTTCTGCAATTGGGGAAAATGAAGTTGAACAGTTCTGTTTCCATCCTTTATTATGTTTATCCACGCATGATAGACATATTTGTAAAATATGTTTCACTTTAGCTTAGCCATCTTCTTACTGTTCACATTAGCAACTTACTATCATCCCAGGCCAAAGTGGCCATGTGAAAGGGGCAAAATTTTGACCCCTATTACAATTATTGCAGTAGAAGAACTCCCACTACATTCATCCATAAATAATGTTTGTTTTTAAGTTGTTTTTTGTTTCTAAATGATTAATCTACAGATTTCACATGTTACAGAAAGTGTCTTTCTCATAATTGCATTTTGATTTAAAATTGCAAATTATCAATATAAAACAACACAAACTTTTGTCTCCTCACAAAAACTTCTAGCTTTGCACTGTCAATGTATTTCAGATTTTCTAGCTAACTTTTTATGCCTGAATCATTGTATGTGTCAGTCCATTCAGATCTGTTCATCCATGATTGCGTACTCCCTAGCCTAGAAGATGAAGAGATGCCACTCTTGTTTGCCTGGTAAGAAAGGGAAATGGCTGTTCAATTTTTTATTTTATTTTAATCTAATTTAATTATATTGTTGTGGAATGGGAATAAGGTGGGTGAGGGTGGGTATGAGAGTGGGAAGAAAGGCGGGAGTGGTGTTTAGCTGTTCCAGACCATGGTAGTTGCCGCTTGCCAGTGGTCTTGTTGATACAATGGTGTTGTGGTTAAAATGTGGTGAAAGTCTTATTCTGTTTTAATTCCTGGAAAAAAAACCTAAATGTGAAAAAGTAAAAAGATATAGCCTGTAGGCTGGATTAGCCCATACAGAACAAATTCTTTGGTAATGCCTCTAAGTGATATCACTAGGGATCATGATAATTGTACTTTTTCCTGCTCTGTAAAACAAGATGAAGTTTAAGGTTCAGGTCACCAAGACGGTTTTCATTGATTTTTTAGTTTGCTAAAGTTAAAGTTTTGATCAGGAAGTTCATTTATATCTTTGATTTTTCCCCTTTTCATATTTTTCTTTCCATCTATATACCCCTGCTAAAAAAAACCTATCATATATATAAAATAACAATATTATACCCCTCTCTCTCTCATTTCATTTCCTCGTTCATCCCCCAACATAAGAGACAGCTTTCCCCACATAATTACCTATCTGCCACCCATTACTCATTCTCTCTCCACTCCTCACTTGCTCATCTCTTCTCCTTTCGTTTCTCTTTCTCAATCAAACGAACCCAGATTCATTAGAGCCATTGTTCTTTCTCTTCGATCCATTGTTCCTTTCCTCTAACGTTTTTCTACCCACCAACTGAACCTCAATCCAAAAAAAACCGTAGCCAGTCATACCTATTTCGAAAAGTGTTTCCACCCAACCAAATGGGTCAACCCGGCTGCTTCTTCCTCCCTAGCTCCGACACGTATGTGTACACCCCCATAGCTGCGTTGCGGTGGTGCTGCTGCTGTCTATGGCCCTAGGAGAGGAAGAAGCTTTAGGTAAAAGGTGGAGTAGAAATATACAAATTTGGGTAGAACAAAACCCACATCCTCAAATCCCAACAAGTTATTTTCTCTTCTAATTCAAGAAAAGAAAATCAAGATCTGCAAATAGAAGAACCCAAATCTGCAAATAGAAAATATGAACTTGTAGTCAAGATGTCGTTTGGGTTAGCCCCACTTCTTCCTCCATTTCGGTAGGTTGCCGGCGTCGACGCTGAGTTGATGGCTTGAGAGCAAACTGAGATGCGTTGTTGAATTACGGTAATTGATGTTGAAGAAGTTGGAAGGTTTGACTCGAGTCTGGAAAGTGAGATCTCACTCTACCAGGAATATTCATATATGTGGCACAGATGGGTTGTTGGTTTGCTTTTCCTGTTGAAGCTGCAATGCTTGACAATAGGCTGTTGTCACTCGTCAATGTCGTCGACTCGTCGTAATGCCAAAGGCATGAGATCTCACTTTACCAATAACATTCATGTGGTACAATGTAGCATCCATTTGAGAGAGAGAGAAGACTGCAAGAAGGAGATGTCCAAAGATTACAGAGTGAAATTAATCTTCGTTACTGGAAATGTGGATCTTTTCACGACATGGCCAAAGATTATTCTGGAAATCTGTAATCTGTGTTTAGACATCGACATTTAGTCAGAGGGGTATTATCGTCAATTGACTAGGTAAAAAAATCATTGCTACAGTATAAGTTAAAAAGCATCTACAATACAAAATTGATAAAAATCGAAACATATTGACTTCCTGACCTGAACCTAAGTTGCTGGGTTGTTGACACAGAAGGAGATGAAAATTTAGTGGTACGGAGTATTAGATATGGGAAGCCAGTGGTAGAGCTCAGACTTTACAGTATGTATGGTCTTAGGTTTGATCCCTTCCCACGCCCTCTCAGGACCCCAAATTTTTTTTTTTTAGTGATTGCGATTATCGATTGACCATGTACAATATTTGGTATGGCCATCTGCTAAAAAAAGATGTAATAATGAAATCCTGAAGCAATTCTACTATTGTGTTGGATTATGGCATTGTTTAGGAGCTCCGCTAGATACTCAATGAAGAGTGCAATATGGAACAAAATGTTAGGATTTCAGCTGTATTTAGAATAAATTAGCCTAGCTAAATTTGGTTGCTGGAATATGGAACGTTTGAATCAAACTTGAAAAAATCTGTAGAATGGAGCATAAAAGGTTGTGCTATAGTTCCAATGGAACTACAGCGTTTGATTTCACCACTCTCTGCCTTAAATGGAAATAATGAGAATAACTCTGCAGGTTGCTTTGGCAGAAGCTGATAGGACTAAATGGATCGTTATTACTTCTCGGTTTCAGTTGCATACATGGTTATCTATGTTTATTAGAAATAATGTGTGTGATCTTCATTTATTTGACAATCTTATTTTCTAGTTCAAAAGCAGCACCACCTTTAGAGGCTCACCAAGTTTCTGATAGGCTTCCATCTAATACTGTTATTATTATTATTAACTTTTTGTTTAAATAAATGAAATGAGCTCCTGTTTTGCTATGGCGAGCCATAAAGAGTTATACTTCTTGTATTCAACTTGAGATGTACAATAACTGGTATATTCCCCTAACAGGTATGCTGAAAAGTGTTTTGAACAGATAATCATCTGCTTCTTGAGGCGAACTCATTGTGAGTAATCACAGGAGAAAGCGGAAACTTGTTTTCCGGCTGGGCTTACATTGGGGGAGTGACATAATCATGTATACCAGTTATCCTCTATGCTCATGAAGGTCTAACAGAAGAAAGTGTTTGCTCTAACCTGAATTTGAACACTGTTCAATCTTTAGCTTTGCCCATTAAAGGGCCTGACTGTTCACAGGAGTTTGGGTTAAATGGCAAGCTAATAGAGGTTTGATTCTTAATATTGATGGGTCAGCAACGAATGGAATTTGCACAAGAGGAGTTTTAAGGAGTTGGAATGGTGATTTTACTGCTGCATTTGCCTTCTATTGTGGTGAAGGAACTAATATGTTTGCTGAGCTTCAGGCTTTACTGGATGGTTTGATGTTGGCTTATCAATAATTGGATATTCAGTTGGATCAAGTGCAAAGTGATTCTAAAGTTGCGGTTTTGAGTATCACATGTGAATATCAGGTTCCATGGCAATATTGGAGTATTAAGTAGAAAATAAACTATCTGGATCATGAATTGGAGTTAAATATACATTTATGAAGAACAGATACAGTTGCAGACAGACTTTGCAAATTTGGCACATGACCACAGGGACAAAAAGAGTATTTCTTTTTCTACATGAGCTTCCTACAAAAATATGTTACCAAAAAAATGGTTCAGGATTGTATGGGTCTTGGTAAATATAGATGTTAGTTTTTGGGTTTTTAATTTTAGCAGTTATTTGTATTTTTGTAATTTGTTTAGAGGTTAAGGCTTCCTTGTCCCCTTGTTTGTAAGGTCAGACTGGATTAGTTGTCCCCCTCATTATTTATGATTTATTTTGTTTTAGTAAAATTCTCAGTGTGCAGCCCCTGATTTCCAAAAAATAAAAAAATAGTGGTGCAAATGACATCCATTGGGTTCATTTAAATTTCTGTATATCTATTTCTTTGCTACATGAACAGCAGTTTGAAGTTTGAACACACCATTTTTGTTAAATCTAGAGCTGATAATATCGAGTCCGGATCTTCTGTCCCATTTGGTGTTCCATTCCTTGTCTCATCCTTTTAAAATTTCATCCTAACCGTTTAAAAGATGTTCCTAAATTTTAAAATTCTAGTTAATGGGATATATGTCAATATTTAAGAGTTGTGGGACAGGAGATGAGACACCAAGTGGGACAAGAAATTCGAATTCGATAATATCCTTCCTTTATCACCCTAAAAATAGTATCCTCAAATCCCTGTCCATATCGGAATTAACTTGTCGTTTTCTTCCAAGCTTCTCATCTCATTTCTGAAATTTTGCCGCATAATTTTTTCCTGCGAGGGTATACATAGAATCAGGATCATCGTCTTATTTGGTATTTCATCTCATATTTTATAGCTTTTAAGAATGGATACATATCCTAAAATTTTAAACTCTAAATTTTAGAATATGTAGTGGTTTTTAAAACCTATGGAATAGAAGATAAAACACCAATTGAGACCAGAAAATCCCGATTTTGCAGAGAATCTTTATAATTTATTTTTCTTCCCAATATTCCACTTTTATGATTTTGCCATATCATTTTCAAAATCTATTCCCCATATATACATGCGTGATAAAATTAAAAGAAGAATTAGTGAATATGCATGATGGAAAAGATGGGAAATTTTGGCAAGGCAATATATTAACGGCTACTCCATACTATAAATTGATATCTTTAAGATCCTTATTTCCTAATGCATGCATAGTAGAATTAGAGTCGACCTTTTCTTTTCTTATATACTTTACATACATCTATGAATGAAATGACCACCTAATTTTCTTATCGTCAATTGCATTTCAAAACCCTAAACCCTCCTCTCTCTCTCTCCCTCCACGTGCGCATACGCACAGCGATTACAATATTGTACATATATTGATTCTGAGATCAGATCGGAGACTTATATAACATCAGAGGCAAATAATTAATTCGATCGCAATGGAACCCCATGCGGACATGGTAAGCGTTTCTTTCTTTCTTTCATGCATAATTAAACGCAGTGGCGGAGGCAGGGGGTCAGGAGGGAGCTGCTGACGGTTTTCGCCCCAACCAGTTTCCTGTCGGCCGTCAATTATTTCTCCTTCTTTTTCGAATTCGACAAAAAATATTTCATTTCTTTCTAATCATAAATTGTTGTATAAATTACTAATAAGTGAAAAAAAATAAAAATATAAGAGCAGTACTGTTCCCGAACTCCATAATAATTCGCTCCTCCCACTCAACCATCCTGATTGCGCTACTAATTAAGTGATCGAGCTTGCACGCACACACTGACACACACACATGCGCATCGGAAAAGAATTTACTCATATATTTACTTAATTCAAATTAGGGGAGTATAAAATTTATTTAGAAGATCATTACTTTTGTAGTCTTGTAGATGTGGATCTTTTATTTATTTATTTAAAAAAAATAAAATTTCACCTGCAGATTTGTCTTCTAAAAATTGATGTCCACTGCGAGACATGCAAGATGAAGATGCTTGATGTCTTGAGTTCTATCAGCGGTACGCTAGCTTGGTTACCACTCTTTTATTTATATATGATGCTGTTCTATTATTATTATTATTATTATTATTATTATTATTATTATTATTATTATTATTATTATTATATTAATTCTTCTGGAAAAAGTGCATATTCTATATCTTCCCATGCAAGAAGTGCACCCCTGCATTTGATATTGATGTATTAATTCTTCTTATTCCCTGATCAGTTAAAAAAAATCTCTTTATTTACCCTCTTATTGCAAAGTTTTGATATAATAAGACTTGTTAAATTACAATTTTTGATATTTATTTATAGTATTTGTATATTTTCTACTTTCAGTCATTGCAAAAAATATTGAGTAAAATTATCTTACCTACTTTTTTCTTATCAAATTCAAAAGATCACAATTAAATTTATTCGAATATTTCATCAAGATTTTATTAAATTATTAAGAAATAGTCAAATGAAACATTATTGTTCTTGGAGAGGGAGATCTGATCTTTCATTTTTACCAATCATCTGTATGAATAAACAAATTTGGTGCTTGATTTTGACTATCTGTCTTATCTCTCTCACTTGGCGTCTCATCTTCTGTCGCATAATTTTTTAAAAATGACACATATGATGAAATTTAAAATTTACAATTTTAGGGTCTTATTTTAAACAGTGTAGATAAAATTTTTGAAAGATGTGAGATGAGATGAAACACCAAATAGGACGGAAGATCCAAAATCGTCTTACACATTCAAAATATGATAGTTTTGACATTGAACTCTTTGTCCGAAACTGGTACATAAACTTAAGGCTTGGGTCACGATGTTAATTTATCATCGTTTTTGGTTTTTAAGTTTTTATGTGTCCCGTCATTTTCTCTCTATCTCTCTCTTACTTTTTCACTTTAATCATTACAAAACATCAAATAAAATTCATTTTAGTATGAGACAAAGGGAGTATAAGGGCTTGTTTGGCTGTGCAATTTTTCCACATTATAATTTAGCATTCTTTTTTGCTTTTTATCCATAATTTTATTTTCCACCACTCTTATTATATTGATATTGAGAAACAAATATATGAAAAAAAAAAGAAGCATAATAAACGGAATGCTGTCACTAATTGTTTAAGAGTAATTTTAGGTATAAAGAAAAATTTAACATCAGAAGAATCAACCGAATGTATTAAAATATCAAATATTCTCTGTAATATACAACACACATTCTATTAATTTTGATGTTAGATTGTTTCGGTGTATTTAGCAATTTTCAATCATTTAAGGCCAAGCAGAAAGGTCAATAAGTTTTGACAGAATGGGCCAAGTCAACCCCTATATTTGCAATTGCCCCTTCATTGATTGATTTGGTATGGTTCCAATGGTTATATGTGGCAGGGGTGTATTCTGTGACCATTGATGCACAAGAAAAGTCTGTGAAAGTAGCGGGTCAGGTGGATCCGAACATTCTGCTAAGGGCCTTGTCCAGGGCTGACCGACATGCCGAGCTCGTGTGGGTCAAGCTCAATCACTCGGGAGTCAGCAGAGGCCCAGGCCCATCTTATAGTGGTTATTACCCCCTTGACTACTCTTATTATGGTGGCCGTTCATCAGTTGGCCCAAGAGATCATTACTTTGAACCGGGTCCATTCAGAGGACATGGTCCCTTACCTGGAAGTTCATGGTACGAACCGGATCACTACGCTTACCAATACCACCCGGGTCGAGGCCCAATTGATGAGTACCCGTTTGCTCGCAGTACAGCTTATCGCTGCCGTCCTTTTAATGGGACCATGTATTGAGATTTCTTGTAATATTTTAGGGCCCATGTACTAATCTTTTTTCTTTAGGGTTATGGATTGAGAATCACTATTTATTTGCGAATTTAGGAATCTTGAGAGTTCTTAGATTTAAGTATTTGAATAGTTAGGATTAAGTTAAAAAAAAAACAATAGTCATTGATAATTTTGTGATAAAGTAGAAGTACAAGAATATTTATGTAAGTACTAGATTTTTTCTCTCCTCTAAAAATGAGATTTACTTTAAAATAAAATATCTCATGATCTATAATTTGAAATTAAAATTTAATTACGGATTCTTGTTCAAAATTAAATTCTTTTCTAAATAAGATCCATGAAGAATATATATTCGATGATTTTTTTTAGTTCAACTATGAACCATAAAATTAATACTGTGAATCATGGATTTATTTTTACAAGTGTGAACCACGAATTTAGTACTGTGAACCATGAAATTTATTTTTCCTTTACGAATTGAATTTTGTGGTTCACAGTATTAATTTCGTAGTTCACAGTTGTACAGTACTTAGTTCATGCTATTTTCATTACAAAATTAAAATATTTAATGATTTATAATTCACAATTAAAACCTAATTATGAATTCTTATTCAAAATTAAATTATCTTTCAAACAAGATCCATGAAAAATATATCTCGATTATATTTTTTAATTCATCTATAACCATGAAATTAATACTGTGAACCATGAATTTTTACTTTTACAATTGTGAACCATGAAATCTATTTTTTCTTTACAAATTAAATTTCATTGTTCACAGTATTAATTTCGTGGTTCACAGTTGTACAATACTTAGTTAATGCTATTTTTACTGCAAAGTTGAATTTTATGGTTCACGATATTGATTCCATGGTTCACAGT
>JAOTQG010106944.1:0-12548 GCA_025631175.1 Iris virginica
ACTTACCAATTCATTCCTGCTTTCTCTTCTTTCCTCTTCTTCCTCTCGTTCTCTCTCGGTCTCTCTCTCTTTCCTTCTCTACGAGCTAACAGGGAAAGCAAAATGGGGCAGGGAGTAAAATTCCCATGGCTTTATCCTCCCCAAGGATAAACTTCAAGGTACAATGTCCAATTTGCCCTTGGTATACTATCAATTTCCCTTTTTCAAATACTTCTAGTTATTTCACTTAATTAGACAATAATTTCCATAATCATTTTCCATTCCATTATCTCTTATAACCGATTATTTTAATTAACAAAATATAACATATATCACAACCCCAAATATTCCCATAACTCGTAAATACCCTATAATATAATAATATATATTTATATTATTTTACTAATTGGTTCGCGGGGTGTTACACCAAACCTTTTGGTCGCCGGGAGGCCATTGGGAAGGTCCAACCCTCCACAGATTCGACCAACACCATGTGGTTATAGGGCTCCCTGTTCTTCTTAGGGAGGTCTTCCCAGATCTGGAGGGCTCCATTCGTTCTTTTCCTCTGCAGGTGACCTTGACTGAATGTTAGCAAGAAGAAGCTCCTGAACAGATTCAAGGTTGGCTCAAAGCTGAGGCTCTGACACAAAGTTATGAAGGACACCGCCGCCCGCACAGTAGTAATCGACCAATCGATGGGAACGGTGTTGGTCGCCACCATAATCTCCACTATGAAAGGATCAACATGCAACCTCATGCCCGCCTCGAACTGAGTAAAATAGAAGGCCACAACGTGATTCATTTCTCTGGCCTCCTCCATAGACATAATGGTGGATCTCCTTGCAACGGAATTTCAAGGCGTCATGGTTATACCTCCCATTCCAAACTTCGGTTAAGGCCACATGAATATCCACGGCCCTATGCTTCTGACAGGGAACCAAGTCCGCCCTAGGAGTGGAGGATCCTCGAACTGATCGACTATGCGGACGACAGGATGATCGGAAGGACGCTCACTGCTAGATTGGGCAACTTCATGACCACCCCCAAGATCGCCAAACATCTCTTGGAGATCCTCATCTTCATCAACCACTTGCTTTTGACGACGAGCAGCGGCCAAGTTCAGAGTGTTTGCAGACAAGATGGCCTCAGATCCTTCCGACGAATCCTCCACCATATGAACTGCTGGAGATGTTGAAGGACCCCCGACAGGCCTTTTCAGTTTTCCACCAGCCATGAGCTCTTTCCTATCGTATGCGCCTGGCCGCAAGTAGACATGCATCAGAAATTTTGTCACTTTGCTCATCTGGGTAACAGGGGCCAAGGCAACCTCCCCAAAAGCCAAGCTGGAGGAAATCAGGGCTGGCTCCGGCAAAACTACATCCTCCTATCGATAGCCTGCTCCCGTCAACAAACCCGTGACCTCCTCTCCAGTCAAGCTCTTCCACACAGTTCCTACCAGTTTAAAAATCCTCCTGTCCCTACTATCTACCGCAAACACGTATTTGGAAAAATCCATAGCCACGAAGACAACTTCAACAGCAGACCAACCATTGTCCACACCAAGCATATGGAGGGGCAACCAAAGCCTTTTCCCCAATACAAAGTTTTCCCACAGGAGATAAAAAATTGGAATAGAAAAGGAAAATGCAAAAATAAAGAATCGAAAATACAGAGAAGAAAGGAGATTATTACCCTGTAGATTGAAGACGGTGGAAAAATTTGCAAGGATCTAGCGCCGCTACGAAAGACTATAGAGAATATGTTCACATAAATTTTGTAAATTGAATTGTAAATTTTTTCTTTTTTGTGATTGAAAATCTCTACTCTATGTATTTGTTCTATCACCTATTAAAATTTGAAAATTACATAATTTCCTTTGAAAACCAAAAGTTTATAAAAATCGAACCGAAAAAATATATAATCGAAGAATCGATTTTTCATGTTCTCGAGTTGGCTTCGGTTAAAAAAAATGATAAAACTGAACTTTTGGTTTGGTTGTGGTTTTGATCAAAAGTGACCAAAACCGAACCAAACCGAACCATGATTACCCCTACGGCCGTCAGTTACTCTTCCCTACGCGCATGCGCCGGTTCAGATTGACAAGACCCTCATTAATGACCCTAAACAACGTCGGGACAAGAGCCTAATCAATTTCTGTCACTAAACAAAAAAGGTCTAAGGCTTCAGGAATCTTGTCGGGCAATATGCATACCTAACACGGGCACCCAGACCGCCTAATTAAGACTTTCAAGTGCGTACCTCCCCTCAAAAGATTGGGGGACAACTGATAAGAGTTCACCTTAGAGCCCAACGGGCTAGACTGAGAAGGTCCATCGGGCGAACCCTACTAAGGAGAAGGCGAACTGGGCTTCACTGAAAGCCAGCAATCTGGCTAACTCCAGCCCAAACTCGATGTGGCGCGATTAGGATACCCTGTACATCCAATCCAGACTCGATGTGTCCACCCAAAAGGCGGAACACGCAACAAAGGACTGCTATCAGGCCAGGATTCAGTCAACCACTTCCCATTTGGTCTTACCCCTCTCTCTCACAGCCAACCCACGTGGGGAAGAGTGGGTCAGAATCACACCAACCGCTGGAGGACACCCCTCCATCTCATGATGATCGTGCCAACTGCCAACTGCTCTGCCATGGCTGCTCTATATACTCCCATCTACCACCTTTTCGAGGTAATCCACATTTCTCCATTAGAGAATTACTGCCAAAATACCCACATGTACATTTATATATTACACGTGAGCAATAGCCTTCACGTCCGTCGTAGGACTGATCGGGACTCCACGTGCCTATTCCCACGAAATACTTATTCTCACGCCGGAGCATGTGAGCGAGGTGAAAACCTTTCTCCTCACGTAAGGTGTTTTTCTCTGTTCTCTGCAGATCATCAACAAGCAACACATCATCATTAAAAGAGAGCCAACTCCGCACAACACGTAAATCGTAAAAATATCACGACACGATCACATACTTTTGCTCTTACAAAAGTGACATGAAATTAGTTAATGTGGCATGAAATTAGTTAATGGCAATAAATACATACAAAAATTCATGAACATGCCCATCAAGCTCTCTCTACAGAAAACTTGATTGTGAATCATTCAAAGATATGATACACACTTCATATATTCAAGGGTTTTATTTAAGGTTCAAGAAGTATAAGGCAAATATATAATATTTTAATTAATTTTACAAATCAGGGAAGATTATATAATTCTTCACATCTGTTACAATCTGAATGATCATATTCATCCCATTCTAACCTTGTAAGAGGACTGTATAACTTACTTTTCAAAAATTAAGGTGCAAATATAGTAAATATGCAAATATTAATCAAAAGACCATATGGATAAAAATTTCTAAAGTAGTAAATGAAAAAACAGAAGAATATCTTAAATTGGTGTACTACATTTTTAATCTTTTCAATTTTACTTGCTATTTTTAGATAGATACATAAGTAATTTCTGTGTCCCAAAAAAATAATTATTTTAAAGTGAGAGCTATATATACTTGTACTATCTCTATATTGTACTAAAATTGTTGCTAATTTTAAAAATATAATTATTATTTTGAAATGAACAATTAAGAAAATTTACATTATTTTTTTAGTCGAAGAGAGTAATTTCTTTGACTTTATAATATTGAGTAATACTACATTTTCCAACTCTAAATTAAACATCTCGAAAATCTTACAACTTTAAAATAAATCAATTAGCGATAGAAAAATATAATACAATTAATGAATCCATTTTATTTTAAACTAATCTATAACGTACTGATTACGCTTAATATATTTTTGAGAATAAATACATATAATTTCAACCGAAACTTCCAAAGAAAAGTATCAAGGTGGATATAAATAAAGGATCTCAATTCTTACTTATACTTAAACATTGGTTAGTTAGTTAGGTAGTGGCCTAGTTAAGCTGGTGAGCTGAAAACAAACATGAAAAGACATCCCATTTTTAAATTATTAGTTAAATTCCTAACAAAAGGTAAATGAGATAAAATTTTAATCTCTGTGGGTGATTTTTCACTAATATCAGTTACTCAAAATATAATATTTTTGTGAAGCTCATTTATTTCATAATTAATAAATAATTTTTTCGCATTTCAAGAAAAAAAGTTTTTTATTTACTAAAGGCCCAAATAAAAGGGTTAAAAGAATAATTAAATGAAGTTCTCGGAATCTACTTTGGATGCATCTAAGTCAAAGGCTTCAGATAGGTCAAAAGACTCAATTTCAAAGCCATCATTTTAGATTTGGTTGAACATCATATATGTCTCCCTAAGTTTGATCAAATAATGATACCATCCCATATGGTTTGAAATATTCCATACCAGTCCTTATATTATTATATTTTGTATGGAATCATCTCAACCAACAACATGTTACCACTATCAAGTCATGCATTTTCTAACGGGCATATGTTTACTGGTTCTGTATTACCTCATATTTTCACATCAAGGAGATAGAAGAATTTCTTATGACTTATATATAGTCTTTTACTACTCGTCTAGTAGTAAATCATTAATGAACTTTTGGGTCATCTATGATAGACTGGTGATTCAGGATGTGGTGCTAGATGTAGGCTAGTTAGCGGGCGAGTTGGCGAATCGAATTTGCGAACTCAACACGTTATAGACGGTATCAGGCGAATTCTCGATCGAAAGGTTTTCGCGCTCGTCCGAGAGGACGATCTTAGTATTAGTTGACGAAAATGTCAAGAATTTAAGTGGAGAAGTGTGTAACACCCTACAAATCCACATCAGATAGTTGATAAAATTTTATATGTCTTATATGTGGCCTTTTACTACCCATACAAAATTTTCATAGCTCTTCGATGTGAAAATAAGGGCAGTTATATATTTAAATTTAATAATCGAGGCAATAGCATGTAATAAAATAAATGCTTTCACGTATGATGTAACGTGGTCCATTACATATCACAAAGGAGTTAGTTAAGCTTTTAAACACAAAATCAACAAAAGTAATCCTCTTAGGTCTTACTATCACTTTTTATCGTGTCAACTTTTGGAATGACTTTTTTTTTTATAAAGAAAATGAATACAATTAAAAAAAAAAAAAAAAAGGGCCTGAAGCTAACAGCTCCTAAATCGTCATTAAGGAGCGACAAAATGTTGAGAGGAGGATCATCCAAAATAGTGAGTCTAGAGAATTACAAGCATGACCACGATTTGCCAGGCGATCGGCAATTGTATTCCCTTCCCTATTTTTATACAGAATTAATCTCGCACTTTACGGCTTTCAGATGAGCAATATGTAGTCTTCAATTATGTTGTCCGAGGGGTAAAACTATAGTATCTTTAAGGTTAAACAAAATGTGGTGATTTAGTAGTCAGTTTCACATTTGATTTAAGACAACTTCATACTCCAAGCAATTGTTAGCCCTTCCTTTATCGCCCATAGCTCTGTAATATTTATTGAGCAGCAACCCATATTGCCTTCAAAACCTCAACACACCTCCAAGCGGTGTGGCACTTTGCCCCGTACAGCACTTTGTTCCACACTTTCGGTCGGAGTTTCGCTCTGATACCGTCTGTAACGACCCGAATTCGAAAATTCGATCCGCTACCGTTGTCCGCCCACTAGCCCACCGAGCATCAAGGGTTCACTAGCCCACCAGAGGCTCATCCAAAAGTTCATAGATAAGTTGGTGCTAAATGGTAGTAGAGGACAACCTTATAAGCTACACTTATTTCTCATTTTCACTCAATGTAGAATATGAGTTATCACAATGACACTCGGGGCATTGGATTCTCACCAATGTTTGCGTTACTCAAGCCGACATTCTTCCTCGGTGAATGTCTTGGTAGAGGATATGATTTCTTGAAACTGTGGTTGATCTTCTTTCAAATATTTATGTAACTTATCAATAAATGGATTTACCTGCCAATTTCTAATGAATCGATCATTGGTATTGGATGTATCGTTAGGTTGTGCGGCATGTTAAAATCAAGATCACCCATGAGGCTAGACTCTCTTGAAGGCTCGTGAAATTGCTCCCATCACATATATATAAATAGGAAAAGCCACAAAGTATTTCGAGAATTCGTATGACTTTAAGCTGCATGCTTTACTTAAGGCCTAAAGTATTAAGCATAACTTAACTAGGTAAAAGTCTTTATCAATAACAATCACACATTTGTATCTAAAATAACACATATTAACAATGTGAACAAAAACAAACAACTTCAAGTTCAAGTAGTTTTCTCTACTCAACAAGAATTCCTCTACTCCCCCCTTTGACACCATCAAAAAGAACAACAACAAAATTGCCTAATTGGAGGGGATATTAGCACAGAGCCTAATATGAGGGCAGGCAAGTGTCAAATACCAAAATAAAATTTATTGCTGAATCAGACCAAGAACAAGACACATTAAAGAAAAGAAAAAGAAAATCTATAGGTGTGTTCACTCGAGCATTTTTCACCCAAATTTTTTAGTTTTTGATTTTTTGCTCATTGGTTTTACAAGTTTTCTTTTTATTTCTCTCGTACTTTTTACTTTAATCATTACAAAAACTCAAAAATCAAATCAAAAACTACCCATCCAAACACACCATAGTTTTCCAATAAAAAAAATCTAGATATTTAACCAATGAATTAACTATCCATTTATAACTTAATTAATTATTATTAGAAAGGCAATAATAATAATCTCCTTCCCCCACCACTTTTGTTTCTTCATCTCTCTCTTTGGGGGTTTCTTTCTTCTTCCTTCCTCCTTTTTTCCAGAAGAACAAAAAGCTTCCTTTGTTATGGCCGCCTGTTAACACACACCCACACAACCCACACACTCTCTCTAAAATTCTCTCTCACCCCCCCTTCTCTTCCTGCACACAGATACACACACATATACATAATATCAATTTGACGATTATTGACAGGTGAGTTCGTTTAATTTATCTGTTGAATTTTCATAATTTTCGCGTTTTTGTTTCTTCCGTGAAATATCTGCTTTGAAGATTGCTTTTTCGTATACTAATCATGCAAAATTACAAAAGTTGATATTTGTATCTTCACTTTTTATGCTTTTTTACACTTTTTTATAGTTGTTTACATCATTTTTTTTGTAAATTAAATTTGGTCAAATATCTGGGTTTATGCTTTAATCACTACTTGTGTTTGGTGACTTGATTTTTTCAGATTGTTATTTGGTTTTCTATTTGATGTAATTTGCACCTCTAAAAACTTGGTCTAACTGAAATATTTGCTGGTCAAAACTGTAATTTTCGTTTCTTCTTGCTCATGTGTGAAGGATAAATGAGGGAAAAAGGTATTGCTTTTAAGGTGTTTGGGTGGGTGTTGTAGAGAATCGTGCTACTGGTGTTAAGGGTTTCTTGAATTGAAAAATGCATCCAAGAAGTAAGGTTTTGAGTGGAGGATAAATGAGAGGAGAACCATTTACTGTTATCGTAGGTACGTTCTGAGTGTTTTAAGACAAAAGAGTAGGGGTAAGTGGCATCAGTTGGGTGAGCGGACTTAAATTGGAAGCAAGAGACACACAAAAAGTATCAATAAGCTGTTCCTCTGGTTGCCTAAACCCCGACACATGAAATTATGCTTTTTAGTGTTTCTGGAGATGAAATGTTTTTGAATTGAGGCTGATGACTAAGGTAATGTGTCACGTGATTCTTTGTAGATGAGTTTTAATTTGTGATTAAAATTGGAATTTTCTTGTATGAGCTGGTTGAATCAAAATTAAGAAATAACTGTTAATAAATATAGAAAAAAGTCAATGTTATTAGGCTTAATTTGTCGTTAATTAGTGTACAAAATCCTGTACAGAATCGCTGAAGTCTTCGATTTCACAATTGGAAGCACAAACCTATGAGTGGGGAAGGGGTTTGGCTGGGTTGATGTGATTTTTGTTCAGATTTTGTAGGACGGTGCAAATATTTAGCTGCTGGGATGACGCTTCTCAAATTGCATCTAATGCGATATTCTAAGTGTGAGCTTTTAGCTTGAGAATTTCAAGATCCATTAATCCAAATGACTAGGTAATAAAGACAAAAGATATAACAAAAGAAAAGAAGGGAAAACGACTGTGTTTTAGTAAAAAGGTTCTCATATCCAAAAATTCCAGAAATGCTTGTTCGATCTAAAAAGTCCTGAAAGTAGTATTTTTGTTGTAAAATGCTCGCCGTAAACTCGCAGTACGCCATTAGAAGAGCTCATATCATGGGTTAAACTTCCCTTCACTTAGATTATCCTGTTAATAGTTAGGGATAGCCTTGAAAACTATATAGTTCTAATATCAACCCTTCTCCATCTCTCCCTCGACAATTTTACTTTTTCTCAGCCTGTACGCTTACTCATTTTTCTCACTCTTTCTCTATCTCCAATAGATGCCAAGAAGGGAATATTTCAGTATTAGACATCAGGGTTCTTTGAACATTAGAGCTTAGGTATTGGAGGATTATTAATTGTTATTCTTTTAAATAATTAGGGAAAACTTAGCCAGATGTCATATGGATAAATCTCGAAGAGTGTTAGTACATCATGATGAACACGGGGAGGAAGGCCTATGTCGAGCTCCAAGAAATCTACAAGATCTCCTCTCAATTTGCCCGAGGCAAAGGTTGTTGTAATGGAGTTTCCAAAGCAGTTCGTTCTAAAATGACCAGGGGAAACAGTCAAAGTTAATTTTTTCCCCTGTAGGATCAATATGTCAGAATGAAGAGATTGTTGATGATAATGTTCCTTTTTAGGCTATAAGACATACCAATAAGGGATATATGAATCAATTAAGTGCGAGATCATTTGGATGAATCAATGATCAGTTCTTTGATTTTATCTCTTCTTTCTTTCCCACTCAATCGAACTAGCCAAGTGAAATTCTAGTTATGAGCTAATTGATTTTGTAACTTGAATGATCTTGAAGAAGAATGAAGTTGATCTACAGTCGAGTAAACTGTAAAAGATGGTGAAAGCCTAGGGAAGCCATCATAACAATGTTTGAAGAAGTTTGTGATAAGTCCTTTTGGGATTGTGGTTGCACCATGAAAAGGAAAATGATTATGTTTCCATAGGCTGTTCTTCACATCCTTGAAGGGGGCCCATACCAGCAGCTCTTAGAGTACTCCAGAAGAAGAAAATATTTCTGATTCCTGATGAGAGTTGGTGCATGAGGCATATCTATGGCAATAGAGTATATATGATGCAAAGTATCTACTATTATTGATTACATATAAGATATCGTGAAGTGTAGTTTAGTCTATCTGGGAAGCTTTTTGAAACGTAGTAATTGTGTGACTATTCGGTGTGCTTGGTATTGAAATGTTGAATCTGGGTTGTCTTGGAAGAAAATTTTTTGGGGATTTGAAAATTGTTTACCGGGAGTTGGTATTTTTCCCAGAAAGATAAAAATAAATTCTCTATCCTGAACATCTTGTTTATTTTTCTGTCATTTTCACTTGACACTGGAGATATATGTGAAATTATCTGTGTGCACCTGCATCTCTGTGGATGCAAAGTGTGTTCCATTATGGATGTGGTATTGTACTTACTCTATTATCATTGTGTAACTCTAGTTCCCATTACGGTTAGTGACTGTCTCTTCGAGAGGGGGTTTCAGTATGGAAAACAATGAAGAGTCAGGTAGCCCTAGTTGGGGAGCTTCACTCATCATGCAGACAACTGAAGATGTCGCTAGAGCTGTTGTTGCCGCTGCTGCAGCTGCTACTGCTGCTCGTTCACCAAGACCCTCAGTTGTATTTTCATCAAAAGAAGATAGTGGTAGCCCTCTTCAGAAGTTTCAAAGCCAAGTTTCTAGAGTATTGAAGGGATTATCACATCCTCCTGAAGAGAAAAAAAAAACTTATAACCCAGAAGTACTGACCAGTCAAAAGCGTCAATGGGCAAGCTTTCAGTTGCAGTCTTTGGTATGCTTTCTTTCTCAATGGACCCATTTGTACCTGGTTTTTCATCTACCAAGTTATATCTCTCAATCTTGCTTTTATAACTTTTACAAATGGTTTGTTTGGTTATGGTGAAAAATGGGAGGGGTGCATTTTTTTTGTTTTTGTTTTTGTTTTGATAAATAAGGAGATATAGAATTAACATAAAGCTCCAAACCAGGTGACGCGGCCTGAGTATACTCCCCTTGTTTGGAGGAGGGAAAGTTGGAAGGAAGGAAAAGTGGGAGGAAACAAAAAACACTCCTTTGATAAAAAAATTTCCCCTCCAAATCGGAGTGAAAATGGGTGGGAAAAAGTGAAGCAACCTTTTAAATCTTTAAAAGTCAATTTTAACCTTTAATTGCATTTTCAAGTACTATTCATATACATTTAAGAGGGTATATTGGTAAAATAAACAGTTACATAAATTTTTTCTCCCACTTTATTTTTGCACCAAACAAGTGAAAATAAAAACTTCCTATTTTCCCTTTATTCAACCAAACAACCCAAGGGAAGACACTTTCCACTCCCTAGGGATGGAAAATTAGACACTCATATTCTTTCCCTTCAATTTTCCACCCCTCCTACTAAACGGAATAAAAACCTCTCTTTGAATGTGATAACCTACTTTCAACATTTTGGTAAGAGCATTTGCACTTCTGAATCTCCCTAACTCTCTGGCTTCTCATGTCGCTGACAATGTACTGTTACAGTATTCACGGGTTTTAATCAGAAATTCTGTTTGGACAGCTCTTTTTACTGGACTCTTTTCAGTTTTAATTTTCATAAAGCAATAGAATCGTGTTCGTGTTATATGGAGGCTTATTCTTTATAAAGTAAAAATATGACACATGCAAAGGTGTGCATTTTCTTCATCTGTTTTTGTTTATTTATAAAGTATCTGTACTACTTTAAGGAGAACACTGCATGGTCCAACCAATTTTTCGGCTGTTGGTATGACGCCTTTAATGCATGCAAGTGGCATCTTTTGATTGAACTTTGTTTTTATAAGAATGCTACATCCCGGTGGTTAAGGGAAAGTTTGAGGAAGTGTGGGTAGTTTTTAATTTACTTTACTCTTCATTCTAATATATAATTGAAATTTAAAATGTTTCTTTTCACATGATAAATTACTTGGCACAGACATCGTGATTAATATATCCATAATTATAGTTACTCATTGGAGAGATCACTTTTTCAGAAAGTGGAAATCGTGGGTGGTTAACGTTTAAGCATTCTGGTTTATGGTGCTCTCTCTCTCTCTCTCTCTCTCTCTCTCTCTCTCTCTCTCCCTCTCTCTTATTGAGGGCATTTTGGGTATTACCTAATGAGGCTTCATTTGGGTCCTTCCGGATTTGTTTACTATCAGATGATAGAATATAAGTTTTGGGGATTCCGCTGCTATTATAAAGCAAATCAGAAACTTATAAATGGCGAAAATACACATATTTGTAAAAACTTTCAAACATAATCCCAAACTGGAGACTAAAAGACAGAAAACAGATTTTTTTTTTTTTTTTTTCAAATACCTCCCCAGCGTACATCTATGGTCTGCTATTGGTACCCTAATCACCCACAAGATTCAAAACTTTTAACCTCTGTGTATCGATCTTTTATTCAAATGTTCAGGACCATAGGATACTGAAAGAAGCATCAAGGCTTTTCGAGAGCATGGTAGTTGTTGGACTTCATCCGAACTGTGATGTTCAGGCACTACATAAGCAGTATTTTGGTAGAAAGGAAGGTTCAGGGAGATTTCGAAATGCACTAGGTAACCAGCATCAGTCACGTGTAGAACCAAACCTTGAGCCTCAGGTATTTCTAAATTCTAATCATGAACGATTAACATACTTGGATTGATTGATTATGGGGTCTGATTATTGAAAATTTACTGGCATGGCAGGTCTTATTTGTATATCCTCCAGATAAACAGCTGCCGATGAAGTATAAGGATCTTCTCTCATTCTGCTTTCCTGGAGGAGTTGAGGTTAGATTTACATATGCTGGCGGCCGACTTTCTGTTATTTTTGCCATATTGTTTAGTGAAAGCAGCAAGAGATTTTTCCTATATTGTTCTACAGTTGTGAGACTCATTTATAAAGCATAAGTATATATATATATAGTACATAGAAGGGGGGAATTTACTGTACTTATTAACAGTAATTTCTCCCCCCCACCCACCTGATCCCTCCCTCCTCCCTCCAGCATCCCGCTCCCCCTACCTCCACCAACACACTCACTCCCTTACCGACGAGTGTCGAGTTCATCGAAGATAAAATCCTAACTTATACTATCTACAATTGATTTGTAGACAGGGCAAGCCGGGTCGATCCACAGAGAATTGGTGTTTAACTCAATCGAATTTAACTAAACAATACTTAAAATCAAGGTTTATGGTTGATAGTTGATTAAAACTAGAGACTTAAACTAATTAAACAAAAGCAATTTTAAAGAGGAGATAAATCAAACGAAAAGAGGAGTCCGGGAATTGGGTTCACAAATCATGTAATCAATCTTGTATCAAAAAGGTTTCAATGCATGTCAAAGATTCGTTCTTGCTAAAGTAAGATTGGGACGCTTTGGCGGGCGATTTGCAATCTAGTATTCAAGATTATTATACTCCCTTGG
>JAOTQG010106955.1:0-12548 GCA_025631175.1 Iris virginica
AGCATTGTGATATCTTTCCTCCCTTTAACCGTTGATATGGTGAGATCTGTACTTAAGGGGCAGTAGATCTTGATGTTCACACTCTTTTTTCTGTCCTCGTGAAATTGGAATAAGAGAAGATTAAAATCCTATATACCTAGTGATCATTATCTTCTTCATTCTGTATCTTGCAAAGTCTGCCGTACCTGTAAATGGCAAGTATTCTTCAATATGACCTGGCATCAGACATTCAAACCATGGAAACAACCTCACTTAGAGCAAGTGTCAGAATTACCTTTTAGATCCTCAAAGGTGAAAGGTTTCTGATTGGGTGTATATGACCTTTCTGTCTTCAGCATAACACAAGTCTCATAGATTTGTGTTTAGGCCTTGGCATGTCCTGTAGCTCAGTACTGTGTGTGAAATGCTAGTTATTTCTACTGTGTCGTTATTACTATCAATCAATTTGCCATTTATCATGTGAATCTGATGAGTTTACTTACATTTGCCTTCCTTTTACCCCCAGATTGAAGCTATCTCCTTCCTGCACTAATCAAACATATTTTCTTATCATGTTTCTTTCTGCACCTTAAAAGTATATTGAACACAACTAATTGAATTATTTTTTTGTTGGCAGCTCCACCATCGGTCAACAATGTGCAGATTATTGGGGATGCCACAGAAGGGAATACTATCCGAGGAGTTGGTGAATACTTTGGAGGAAGAGAAGGACCCAGCAAGTTTGAATGGCTGCGTGAGAACAAAGATTCAGGGTACTTGTTCCTCATTCACCTGTACTGTTTTTGAATGGATCGATAAGTCAAATTGGTCACACGACTCACACCATTAGCAATGCCCTGCACAAGTTCATTTTCGTCATTTTACTGTTCCCATCTCAAAAGATATGTAGCGGTTTACTTGGCGTTCTCGAATCTTCATTTATATTTACAAAACCCTCTACCTGATTATTTCTCAATATTGCCATTTCTTGGAATAGACTGGTACCTAACATGTGCTGCCATAGTATTCTATAGTTACATACCAATAAGACCAGATTGTCTCTATTTTCAATGGGGTTGAGAAGAAGGTTGAGGCCTTGAAATGTATGCATAGTATTTCATCCAGGGCCTATGAAATTGGTTGATTGCATCTTTTGGCTAACTTTTTGATGATGGGCTGGGCTTGCTTTGGGGGGATGGTTTTTCATCCTCAGTAAAGACGACTAGTAATTGGGTTAAGTTGGATGAAATTGATGAATATGTCTGTAATAGAATTATCCAACAGCATCAGGATCTGACACCCTAAATTGGTCGATAGTTAATCTAAGATGCCTTGGTCATGGACCTCATGGTGCTAGTAATGCATACTGAACTTCTTTTAGGATTTAAGATAGTCTTATTAGATTTAAAATAATCAATGTGGCTGTTGATTTTGTCATCTTTGACTTTCCATCTTCTTTTGGCTTCTGGTCTGCTGTAATTCTTTGCCACGTCTGCTTTTGGCTTCTGGGCTGTTCTAAAGGATTGTTTTGGATTCAGACACTTTCATTTTGTTCTCTTTTTATTTTCTCTCATAATTTATTTTTTCTTGTATTGAATTGACAGAAACTTTTTGTTGGTTTCAACTGGTACAACTGAGTACAATTTGACAAAAGATGATGTTGGATCTCATTTGGCTTTTGTATATATTCCCACAAATTTTGAGGGTAAGTTCATTCCTTTATAGTCTGTGGAGACGTTACTTCTTATGTGTAGCATGCCTACATTTTTACGTATCGTGGATTGTATCTACTTTATTCTTACTTATTTGAATTATGCTACAGGGCAAGAAGGAAAATCCATGTCTGTAGTGTCGCAGGTAGTCAAGCAAGGTACTCCTTCATAATCTTCTCTTTTAAGTAAATTATGGTTTTTTTTCTCAGCAGCAAAGATTTTTTTATTAATAAAAATAACCATACGAATGATCCAATGGATCAATACAATTGAGTGAATTCCACAAAATGCCACCAGGATCGAAACAAATATTCCTTGCTATGTAGTTGTGTGAACAATGCAATTATCAGCTGTATTCTTTATTATTATGCTTTAATCATGATCCTCATTTCAGCTCCTCCAAAAGTTACAAACCTGAAGATAGTAGGTGATCTAAAGGAAGGAAGTAAGGTCACAGTAACTGGTAATGTCACTGGAGGTACTGAAGGATCTAGCAGAGTTCAGTGGTTTAAAACATGCATTTCAGAATTGAATGGTGAGAATGATCTTGAAGCAGTAAGCACATCCAAAATAGCCAAGGTGAGTTTTGTACTAGAGTTCGATGTTAATCATACGACATGTTTTCAGGAATTGAACTGTGCATTTCTCTTTGTTAGGCTTTCCGCATTCCTTTAGGTGCTGTTGGATGCTACATTGTTGCCAAGTTCACTCCTATGACCCCAGATGGTGAATCCGGTGAACCAGCGTACATCATATCAGAAAGAGCTGTTGAAAGTAAGCGACAGTAGGAACGTTTCTTCATTAAAGTTTTCCCAAAGAAAAAGAAAATATGGATGGGGTTGTAACTTTTCTAATAGATCAATTCTTCATACATTCCATACGCCAATTGAACTGAATACAGTAAATCTTAGGACAGTCATTAGAGTTATGAACTTATTAAATAATGACTGTTTTGAAATTATCCTTCACTTCTGATGTTCAAGTGGTGTTTTAAATGCCTCAAAATATCTCTAAATGGCTAAGGTTTGCTCTATGATCCATAAATAAGTACTAATGAGATAGCTATCGCATAATCTATCTTAATAGCTTATGTCCTAACATGTTACACAAATCCTTACAGCTCTTCCCCCGAGTCTAAATTTCTTATCCATCACCGGCGATTACTCTGAAGGAGGAATACTAACAGCATCTTATGGGTACATAGGGGGTCATGAAGGAAAAAGTATTTACAATTGGTATCTTCATGAGGTATACACTTTTTAATGTTTCATGTACTAGTAGTATTTAGTGAACACCTTTGCATATTCTTACTGTTTCAGAAATGATATAAATTAAACCCAACATGTAAGGGTGTTATAAAATTGCTATAATTAAGCATTTTTATGGTGTATTATAATGAAAAAACCTCGATATATGTTGCTTTTCAGTCTTTTATGGATGTTCAGGATTTACTCCTTGATCTTCTCAAGGTTGATGGTTCTGGAAGTTTTGTTTGATGGTGAACTTAGGGTAGTAGCGTGAAGGCATAAGAGTGCGTGGTTGTTGTCCTTAAAATGTGAGGACTCCAGTTCCAACCCCAGCCCTGCTTCGCACCTGTACGTTACCGTGAAGAAAAAAATATAAAAGTGCAATGTAATAAAATAGGATTTTGTTAAAATCAATAGTTTCCATAAACCCTAATTCCATTACACTCTTCTTTCAATTCAAAATGTAATACATTAACCATCTCTATTAATCTAGATCACTTGAAAGTTGCACTGGAAGCATAACTTGTCATTTCGAACTTCAATCAACTGCAACCTTGTGTCGACGACTGAGATGGGTTAATTAATTCATAGATGAAAAAATGGGAAAAAAGTAAGCATTCACTCCTCTTTTTATATCTTGCATATAATCTTTTTGCCCCCGTGTATTTCTCTCTTATTTAATAAAAATCTAGAATCTTGGGTAACTAGTTGGTGGAATATTGTGCAATCCGAAACTTTATTTTGGATGATATTGAAGAAAATAGTATTCTCTAAAAATTGATAGAATTAGACGAACTTCTCTTGGACGAAATGATCAAGGAATATCGGAAACACCTTTTCAAAACCTTCTTGTAGGAATCCATAACTTACCAATTCAATTAATCAGGATGGACAATGAGGATCATATTCATACGATTTTTCACTTATTGAGACATTTAATCTCTTTCCTTATTCTAATCGGTTATCATTTTCCAAGGAATTTTCCAATAGAATGGCACCAATATAATGTGTCAAAGATCAACCTATCATATTTTATGGTGAGGCTTAGGGATGCAAAGCATATGAATATATGATCTTACAAGAAAGTTAAGAGGATGAAACTGCAGCCAGGGGACATACATCATTCTCACAGTTCAGATTGTTCAACTCCTAAAATGTAAAGTATGGTTAAAGCCCCCTCTCGATTCAACCAGTTAAAGACCAAGCGCCCTAAAAAACACTAGTATCTTAAACATATATATATTTTGCCGCTTTCTTTTATTATTGTTAAAGTAGATTGAATATACCGATTAAATTGGTGTGTCCGTTCATAATAACCTAAGCATGATTCATGTGTTCCTTGGTATCTGCAGGTTGAAACTGAGCCGGGTATGCTAATACCTCAGGTTTCAGGTCATCTTCAGTATCGTGTCACCAAAGATGCCATTGGTAAATTTATTTCCTTTACATGCATTCCTCTTCGTGACGATGGGATTGTGGGTGAGCCAAGAACTTGCACTGGACAAGAGCGTGTGCGTCCAGGTAATTACATTTTTGTTTTTCATCTCAAAATTGTAAATTTTTATACATCTATATGTGCATATGTTTAAAATTGCAATTATTTTTTAAGAATGAAAACAAACTTGAAATTTGCTTCTTAAGACTGTAGATAAAGGGGAAAGGCAAACTACTTCTCATTTTTGGGTTAGTAGAGTTTAGAAAGGCTAACTGAGCAGCGGAATGATCATTTCCTTGCCTGTTTACATTTTCTACGCGTCTCTGGATGTGCCTTACATGTCACTGGGCATATTGTAGTGGTAAAGTTTTTGAAATTGATTTTCTGAAATGGCAGATACTGCGTGATGTTTGCTACGGCTGTGTCAATTCACTTGTAATGTCCGAGCCTCCATGACTTCTGCTGTATACTTAATGAATGTCCATCTTTTATTGGAGTTCTATATAGGCCATTTATGTTTTCCTTAGATATGGAGAATGCCAAAATGGTGGGTTATTTACATCTTGGATAGATTCACTCATCTTAAAAAACCGATTAAGAAGAGCTGCCTTTTTATTAGTGACAGAACAGAGAGTTGATAGATGATTAGACTTGTATCAGGCTGTAATGAATTTAGTGTTTGTGAGAAAATTCAATGTGTTGCACATTTCTTTTCGATGGAACATCTTATGCTTAAAATCTAGTGATTCGTAGATGTCTGCAACTGACATAACTGCCTTATTGGATATTTTGCCGGTAATATGATGATTATATATGTAATACATATTACATTTGTTCTTGCCCATGAAGCTGTGAGGTGAATCACACGCACCGACATAAACATGAGGAAACACACTGACAAGCAGGCTCGTGTGTACGCACACATGCACAAACATGTGCACTTATATGTAAGACATACATGTAATAAATTATATACAAGAAGTAATCTGGTGCAATATACCGAAATTTAGACCAACATGCGAGAAAATTTTCGATGTCTTCAAGTATACATTAAAATCCCACATAGGTTTTATGTCTTACTCCATCTCAACTAAAGTATAAACATGAGCTTTGCGTTATTTAAAAACCCATCCCCTGAAAGTCAATAGAAACCCTAATGTTTTTCGTCTGCAATACATGGTCCAAATATCTTACGAACAAACTTGCAAAAGTCATTGGCGTTTCTGAGGTCTGGCCTGACTAGGTACTTGAGTAGCAAAAATGCTTACTTCTGGACTGTATTTGGGAAGTTATGAGATATAGGAGGTTATGAAGGATGTAGTATATGCTTAAGGGAACCAGGATGCACTTTGGCCAAATTTTTATATGCCAAACGTTATTTCCTTAATTATGTCTGTGCCGATACAACTCAAAAAGCTATTGATGTGGCAGGTTATGATGTAAATTTGGTAAGAGCTCGCTAATCACATGTTGATAAACTTGATAAAATAATGACAGTGATGCAAAATATTGACTCTTATATCATTATCCAGTGGTGTACGTAGGCTAAAGTTAGTTTTATATGAATTATGAAACGAAACCCCTTGGAGAGTTGGAACATTGGTCTAAGAGCTCAACTGCTCAAAGAAAGCAGATACTCTGCCAGAACTGCTATTATTTGTACACAACTATGGAAGGTATAGTAACATATACCTTCATTGTAAAATATATGGAACAAAATAAATTACTACATGAGCTCTGAACTTGCGAGAGTAACATTATGTTAAATATAAAAATTTACTAGTAATACCCATTTAATGAAGAGAGGAGTACACACTTTCCTTTCATTGTAAAATATTAATAAGAAATCAACTATGGCCTCTTGTTAGCTTGATATACATAGTTGAGCCTCTGTTTAACAGCTTAAGCTTTTAGATAAGTTGGTTACTTAACATGGTATGACTTATGAGAGCTTTGGTTCAGAAAGGTCTTGGGTTCAAGCCCAGCTTGCATTTGTTACCCGCATTATTGTGAATTTGTGAGTGCATGTTGGCACCCTGTTTGGTTTGTGATGCCACCATTCAGGCATCTTTATTTAACTCTCCACATGTGAGCGGGTGACAGGTGAGGCGGAGTGTTAGCTTGATATACATAGTTGAGCCTCTATCTAACAGCCTATGCTTTTACATGAGATAGTTACTTAACACCGCTTATTTTAATTTGATTTGATTTTCAGGAAGCCCTAGATTGCTTTCTCTACAAGTGGTTGGTACAGCAGTTGAAGGCACTGCACTATGTATTGACAAAAAATATTGGGGTGGTGAAGAAGGAGACTCAGTTTTTCGCTGGTTTCGGGTACTTATTGTGTAGAATCGTATCTGTGTACTGGCATCAGTTTTTTCATTGCTATTAAGCAATTATTTTTTTATAACTACATGCGTACACAAGTTCCGGCTGCTCCAACACTAATAACATTATGGTGAAAATAGATGCTTTTCTTCAAGTGGCAACATCAGATTTCCAATTCCAGCTATTCTACTCGTTGAAGATTTAAAAGATATTTGACTTCTGATATGAAGAATTAACTTGTCAATGGCCTTTCTTTGCATTGACATAGTCGCTCAAAATCAGTATTTCTGTGTGCAGACCAGTTCTGATGGCATGCAGAGTGAAATTAAGAATGCTACTACACCATCATACCTGCTCTCAGTTGATGATATTGGCTATTTTATATCAGTTTCATGTGAACCTGTCAGAAGTGATTGGGCCCGTGGTCCTACTGTTCTATCTGAACAGATTGGACCAATTGTTCCTGGTACGTAGCAACTTGATATTAGTATAACCTTTTGATGATTGTTCTTGATAAGCTCTTGGATTTGTATTTGTTCTTTCTGTGTGCAAATTGTTATTTACATTGCTAGATATATCATGAATTGATGATGCTGCAAGTGACTTTTATTTGTCGGAACATTATTGTTTTAGCATCATTTGAAGTTGCAATGAACATTATTTGGTCTTCAATTGTAGGGCCACCAATTTGTCAGTCACTTGAGTTTCTCGGGGACTTGGTGGAAGGAGGACGTTTGAGCTTCATTGCATCTTATGGTGGAGGGTGAGACATATATTGGTTTGGACTTGAAGGAAAACTTATAATTTATGTTTTCATTCTCTTAACTTGTTGCTGTAGTTACAGTTATGAGCATTTTTCTTCAGGAATAAAGGTGATTGCTTTTACGAATGGTTTAGGGTGAAGGGTAATGGATTCAGGGAGAGATTACATTCTAGTGGTACGCTTTCTTCATTGTTGTACTCATTACTCAACTTCCTTGTTTTAATTTATCAACTATCCTGCTGTCTTACTAGAGAGATACATATTTTATTAGCAGAATATTTGGACTTAACGTACGAGGATGTGGGAGGATGTGTGGAACTCATCTATACACCTGTACGGAAAGATGGCGTTAAAGGGGGTTCAAGGACTATTACATCAAGTTTGGTTATAGCTGGTGAGTATTTTTTCATTGTGGATAATTACATTTAAGGCTAGAAGAATATATTTCATAAGCGGAACATTCGAAATTTCGAACATGTCAAGCTCAGTGTTAGCTTAAATGCATCTAGCTAGCTGTCATGGCATATTTGTACATTAGGGGAAGTCTTAAGCTTGGTTCAGATTGTTGGTACCTCTAGAACAACTTAAGCTTTTTGATGAATTGGTTTGTTGACACATACGTTTTATGGATGCTTCTGTTCTGTAGTAGTTCAGGGGTGAGCCTTGGCGCAATGGTAAGATTGTGTACATTAGACCCTTCCCAGACCCCACAATGGCTTGATCCACATGCACTGGGTTCGTGCTTTTTCCTAAAGTAGTTAGATATTTTCTTCGTTAGTCATTTACCTTCTTTGGTCATGTACAACGTAGGCCTTTAGTGCTCCAGTTAGGAAGTGTGATGATATTAGTCTTAATCAAGATAGGGGTAGGGGTAGGGGTAGGGGTAGGGGTAGGCCAAAGTTAACATGGACATCGGCAATACGGAAAGGTATGGTGACTTGGCATTGGATCATGTGGAATGACGGAAAAGGATTCATGTAGCCGACCTCTAGTTATTGAGACTAAGGCTTTGTTGTTGTTGTTGTAGTCGTTTACCTTCTTGACTATTATGTCCATACTCTTAACATTTCCAGCTACAGAATTTCATCTCCTTTTTGTTCCTTCTATATTATTACAATGTAACAAGGAAATGGGTTTCCATTAATATTCGGTAGCTTGGGATTGTTTTTTACTATTTTTTTTTTCCAAGATAGACTTAGTTTTTAATTAAATTAAGGATGCAAGTGAAGAACTAGTTTGTAGGAGAGTTAATTTTATTTTCTGCTCCCTTTCAGGGACTTGTGATTTAAATAGTTTGGTGGTTGAAATGTTTTCGTCGTCAATCTAGTTTTCATCAAAACATGCCTTTGCTGTAACCTTCTTAACAAAGTGACCTTTACTTGGTTCCCAAAGTGTGGTTCCGTTAGTCATTAGGAAAAGGGATAAATATGTTAGCATGCTATGTTATACTTGAATCTCTGTTCAGCATTGAAATTTAGTACTTCATGCAATGCTCCGGATTACATTACTTTTGTTTTGTACTTTTTGCTTTATGTTAGATTTCCCCATTATAATGCATAAAATTTTTGTGTCCATACTCTGATATTTCTTGCCACAGCTGAACCTGTGGGTGTGGAACTCGTAATACCTGATTGCTGTGAAGACATGGTTGTGACACCTAAAAAAACATACTTTGGCGGACGTGAAGGTGATGGAGATTATGTATGGTACCGAACACGGAACAAGCTTGATGAAGACGCTCTTATGGACATTTCAAATGCTTGTGAGGATGTAGTTATATGCGGAAAAACATTGTAGGTTCTGTGATGTCTTTTTGTTTGTCTGTGACTAATAATTCTACTTGTAATGAGCTTCTCTGATGTTCCTATGGCAGCACATATACTCCATCACTGGAAGATGTTGGTTGTTATTTGGCCTTGTATTGGCTCCCAAAGCGTGATGATGCAAAATCTGGGAAGCCACTTGTTGCAATCTGCAATACCCCAGTCAGTCCAGGTAGAACTATGCTCAGGATTCCCTATTTCACGGATGTGGATGGACTTTTCTATCCTTTCAACATTGTAAGGCTGATTAAGTGTTTTTCCAGTAGTAAGGGAAACATTTGGACCCAGACGTATTAGGTGTTACTCCGGGGAATCTCTTTTTGAAATCATCTTAATTTTGGCAAGCCATTATTTATGCTCTTAACATCCACAACTTTTTTTTCATTTTAGTCAACTGAAAGAGGTAGTAACGGCATGAATGATACTCCTTATGTAGGCCAATTAATATGTTTATCCTACTCAGTGACGTGTGTATGATTCTGATTGTTGTAACTCCTTAATCATGAACATAATCCCTTTGAGTTTTATCTTTAACATTTCTCTGTGAAACAATGTGGCAGCACTTCCAGTTGTTTCAAGAGTTTGTGTGAAGGAGTTGGCTTCAACTACATACTATGGTGAAGGTGAATATTTTGGTGGTTATGAAGGATCAAGCCTCTTTAGCTGGTATAGAGAAACTACCGACGGAACAATCATTCTCATCGATGGGGCTAATGCTAGAACTTATGAAGTTACAGATGCGGATTACAGCTGTCGTTTACTGTTTGGGTAACTGCTCCTTCTCTTTATTGTCATTTATTACTTTAGATGCCCACAAGCCATTTTGTGAAATGCTCGACTTGTGCCAAGAGAGAAAATATTTGACGTAATCCAGAATCATGTTATGAATGCTGAACTCATTGGAATCATTATTATGCGTAATCCTCTATACTATTCAGATCATTGTCATTAATAACTCTCGGAAAATTGGCATATGTATGGTGCATATATGCTTGCCAATATGTATAAAATATTGTTTCCACCACAAGGCACCATCTCAGAGAGGTAAAGGGATGCTGCATTTGTGTTCATCTTAGTAGCATCCTTCCATATCTCTATTACTCCAAAGTATCAATCTAGTTCCCCAAAGAAGTTGTCGAGTACCCTCATGTTCCTCAATCCTCACACTTACGGATTGTGGTGTGCGACGTCTATCCATGGCGTAACCGTAGCGATACTGCTCTCACTAGGATGATCTTGCATTATCCTGATTTGACTGCACCCTCTCCATTAAGTTGTGATTGTGTAAAATTTCGCAGGAAATGCATAAATCAGCCATCAACATACCATATGGAGCACTCATTTCCCTTTTAAGGTCACCGCATGAGACACATAGAAAGCTCTTGGCGATGAGTAGGTTTTCCACGTCCTTCAGTTCTATCTTATTAGGCTGTTAGTGAATCTCCTCAAATTGTTGTCAAATGGCTGTCAATTTCTCCATCTCTGTTGGCCATAGACTAAGCATGCCATGATGTCGTCTGGCCAAGCTTACTCTTGGTTGACAGTCTTCCTGATTTCTGCACCGATGCTGTTGTCATTACCATATCTAACAAGCCTAGTTGACCGTTTGAACTTGGTTTGCTTCCAATTATCATGAGGTTATAATCTTTACAAGCACCAGAGGGCACTTGGGTACTTGGCTCGCAAACCTATTTGCTTGTTCTGAGTCAGCCTAATTCTTGAAGTGTGCAGGCTAGTAGGTGAGATAGAAATTTAACAGATCATGAGAGGGAATGTGGATAGTGTCTTTTTTTACTGCTCATATATGCGTTACGACAATTATGACTTGGTTTTTCAAATGAGGCTCCCTCCCCCATCTCCCTTCAAAAGAATGCTCATGATTGTTTCTAATTAACAGTTATGATCTTGTCTATGGACTTGCTGCTCCATATTATTGAAGATATTTAGAAAAATCAACAAAGCCTTAATCGCAGTCACTTGGGGTCGGCTACATGAATCCTTTTCCGCCGCTATTCCATGCGATCCACTGCCAAGTTACCATATAGATCATAGTCTTTCATATCTTTTCGTATTGCTAATGTCCATATTAACTTTGGTCTACACCTACCAGACTAATAACATCACACTTCCTAACTGGAGCACTAAGGGGCCTACGTGTACATTACCAAACCATCTTAGGCGGTTCTCTCTCTCTCTCGTTTTCTCTACTAGAGGAGCTACTTTTACCGTTTTTCGTATTTGTTCATTGTGAATCCTATCTTTTCTAGTTTTTCCGCACATCCATCTAAACATTCGCATTTCCGCTACACTCATCTTGTTAGCATGTTCTTTCTTAGTAGGCCAACACTCAGTTCCGAAGATAGTTACGAATGAGAATTCTCTAGTTATCCATTCTAGAGATTCCAAAAGTTCTCTAGCATTTCATTGGGTTCTCGAGAACCTTTAGAGCAAATATGAAAGAAGACGGGCTGTTTGTCACATTGAGCAGCATTATCTGGTGGTGCTATCTCTGTGGTTCGAGCTCCAACCCCACTCCGATAGGTCATGATGTAGCCCACCTTAACATTGTGCCAAAGACGTGAGACACCCTGGTTACTGTGTAGACTTTTACTTCTAGCCATTTTGGTAATTTTCTATCATTGGTCGTACACGAGGATTATGAAATGATAATATATTTTTGTTGATTAAAGTAGTTCTAGTCTAGGCCCTTACAGATAGTAAGCAAGTCTATTAGCACTCTTTAATGCAATTCTATCAGCTGTAAGAAAGAAAGACTGTGTAATGGATCGTTAAATTTTTATGGCATACATACATCCATGACGACCAAATCTGGCGAAGTCAAGTTTCCTGGCTTTCATCCTGAATTTTTCGTAGTTATCATGATTATTAGAGCACTAACATTTTTCCAAAACTTGCTCCACATGCTGTGCAGGTATACCCCAGTTCGTTCGGATTCAGAAGTGGGGGAGTTAAAGTTATCTGCCCCAACTAGGGTTATTCTTCCAGGTACTGTTCCTGCTGCACAGATGGATTTTGTTTTAGTGACGAGCACTCTAAATACAAAGCATAGGCGAAAAAATTGCACTTTGCCTTTCTTTTGATCTCGTCATAAATCTTTGTCGCGCCCCGAGTCCCGTGACCCCATGTTTCCCGAGGAGCGACCGATGAACGATGAACGATAACGAATGCGGAAGCGATAACAATGCGATACTCTTTAATACAGACTTCCATGACATTTCTTTTTCTTTTTCATTCCATATA